>JAOXNO010000005.1:1258001-1351324 GCA_028565335.1 Limnodromus scolopaceus
CTAAAAAGACCCAAGTCCCTCAGCCTCTCCTCGTAGGAGAGATGCTCCAGGCCCTTAATCATCTTTGTGGCCCTTTGTGGCAAAGCATTTCAAGTATTAGAGAAAAATATCCCCACAACATCTGTCTGTTGCAAATCAAAACACGTTCTGTAAACGGATATTATGTGGTGGAAGTTTACACCTGCCCACGGTACATACCCAGCCATTTGTTTGCTTTGTGACAAACGCTGTCATCTACTCCCCAACAGCGACTGTTGTTCTCCTGCTCTGTGACTCTGCATGTCTGCTACCACAGACTCGATCTCTTCACAAGAAAATGCTGCAAAATCCCTGTCATTGCTTCTATACTGCTTCTATACTGCTATATTTACACTATGACTGTAAATACTACTCTCTGGTATAAGCCCAGAAGGATCAAAGTCTGCTGCTAACAATGCTAATCCCTGCATCAACTTCCGTGGGTCAGGCCCTCACAGAGGAAAACCCGAATATTCAGTGATACACTCAAATTCGAAGCCTGTATTCCTCTATAAACAGTGGAGAAACAGAGGCACGTGCAGAGCAGTGCCCAGATCTCCAACAAATTCACTTCTTCAATCAAAATGAAGCACTGAATAACAATCTAGAATTATGTAAACCTTCCAACATGAAGTCAGAAATCAAACGAAGTCTGACTGATTTCTGAAGATTAAAATTGAAGTAGGTTAGATTGATTTAAATATCTTGGCATGACGGCTTTTCTGAATCATCAATTTCTTGAAAGTTGACAGAAGATAGGAATAAAACACAATTCTATAGCTATTTTAGCTGTTGTAAGCATGTCCTGAAGTATAGTTTTGTTAAAAAAAATCTGGTTTAATATTTATAGAGATGTGTATTCAGCACTGTAATCCCTTCCTAGACCATCAGCAAATTATTCATACTTAAAAGCCTTGCAGCTTTTTCATGGCTTATTTTCATTTTTTTTTTCTGTGACAGAAGGAATTAATCATAGCTCTAATGGTTCTTTGGCAAGTGCTACTTAAAAACAACAAATGCATTTGAAAAATCATTAAATTTGCCTGCCCAGTTTAGAGTTAAAAAAAAAAAAGTAAAGAAGCTATTGTCTCCTTGGGAGCTGAAAAACATGAAAAATCAAAGAAAGGAACTAAATTGTCCCCTAAAAAAATGCCCAGTGACTTGCACAGTCTCTTTGGAAGGATGCTGTATCACTCCAGGGACAGCAGAGTCGACTCATAGGGAACAGGCGCTAAGACGTCAACGTGGAGTTCCAATTGTCTCTGGCTAAGTACAAGCAAATGTCTTGCCTTTCCAATGCCTCTGCTTCCTGATCTGTAAAATGGGACACCCCTGAGATTTGCTGAGGAAAATCTCTGTGTAAGGGGCAAACATTAGAGAGTTTGCTTGTATTTTTTAGTGTTTATTTGCTTGAATTGCACAAAAAATTAGTGTCCATGTTTATGTGCTCCAACTTGCTTTTCTTGCCAAATCACAGTAACTCCTTCAGTATTTGTCAGCATTAACACTGGAAACACTCCTCAAATAAAGCTCCTTTTCTTAAAGTCTGTTTCTGATGCTTTTAGATAATTTGATTCAAATAAGAGGAGTGTGAGCTACCAGACTGCAGTTGAGTAATAGGGTTACTGAAAGCCTTTACACTCACACACCACATGGGGGAAGTGTAGATACTCTAGACTTCTCGCTCTCAAAATAAGCACCCAGTTAGTTTTTTGGTTTTGGTGGGGTTTTTTTCTATCTAGTTAATGGATTATGAATGACATGTAATTATTTTCCCTCTGAAAATCATGTTAATTTTCAAGAGAAAAGGCACAGCAATAGAATTAGCTATTGAAATGTGATAATGTAACACTGTTTATTGGTAAAACAACAAGATTTCCTAATCCTCTGTAAATCATTACCATCAATGCAATCATAGGTGACACTGCCATATTAACGAGAATATGCTCTGTCCTCCAGGCACAACACACACAGAAGAGCATTTAGATTTTTGTGTTAGCAACTTGAATCTAAGCAACTCACAAATGAATCAGGTTTTTGGATGAGGATTTTAACTTGCGGTGGACTTAGGAATTGTACCAGCCCTCTTCCGTTGCAGTTTGGGTTTATGTCTCCTATGGTCTGGACCTACTGCTGAACGACTGATGGACGTTCTGTCAGACCCTCTGGCTAATGAGAAGGGTGAAGTGCAAATGCTCAGCAACCTGATTCAATTGTGGAGAAGACGGTATTAATTCAGCCCACTGAAAATATACCTATAACAAATTAAATCCTCTCTCTGAGTCCTCATAGCCCAATTTTGAGTCCCTCTGGTGCAGTAGAAGGGAGGTGACTGTAATGTTAAATGTTCTAAAGATAGGTTTCTGCTGACATCTTTCTAAACATCGCAAAACCAACAGGTAATTCCTTAGTGAGCTGTATATGGTCCTCCATAAACCAAATTGTCATGTGGTCAGTGGTGTCCATTTTTGAAAAGTCCCCTGCTGCAAACTATTTTAACATGATAGTTTAAGAATAGTCCTGGTCATTTCTGTCATGGTCTTGTAATTATCTTCTAACATTAGTATATTTAGTTCCTAAATTTAAGATTGTAGACTAGAAACAAAACCAGACTTGATATCATGCTGCATTTTATTGACATGACAGATACCTCTGGATGTTCTACTGAAAAAGGTCAATTATTTCGTAGGCAATTATTACAGTAGAACAGTATAGGTAATCAATCAGGCAAAATAACAATGATCCAGTCTCTAGTTAAGTCCTGCTGCAAGCAATAACTGGGAATAAACTGATTACCATTGTATAATGCATGTTCTCTAATTTTGTCTTTCCAATATTTGTTGACTTAAACAAAAACCCAAACTCTGTATTTATTTCTACCCATCCCATTATTTGATTTAGTCTTTTCAGTATCATTGTTTTGTAGGATTTGATTATGTTTTAATGTTTGTGGATCCACCTTTTCATCCAAGGAGTAGAACTCTTGACTGAAGCAAACTTACAAATGAACCCAAACTGTGTGGACTTCACAGATTTATGGGTTGTCAGATTTTTCAGTGGTCTCCAAAACTCCTTAAACTTCAGCTTTTATAAAGAACATGTTTTATAGCCTATGTCATTGCAAATCTACATGTCTATAGGCAAACAAGTACAGTACTGTCTTACTCCGTTTTGAGCCAGGAAGACTGAAACTATACCTGACCCGAGCTGTGAACTTGCACATTCCTTTCCATTTGGAATCAACTTAATAATATTACCTGTTAGTCTGCATCAATTATAGAACAAACTTGCAGGCTTCGCAAATATTGTGAAATGACAGTACAGCTCAACTCTGTCATGATGGTAAAATTAAGAAGTCTAGCAGACAGTGACTGTCCAAATCTGGAAAACCGACATCATACAGCTGCTTCTGCCCTGAATGGAACAAATGTCTCCTCGCATTCTTTATCACCAAAGATTTACAGAAGAGGAGAACTGGAATGTGAGGAAATTATCAACAATCCCTCTGGCTTCACAGCTGACTAGACCTTGCCTTATTGCCTCAGCTGTAGCCCTGGTTCTCTTTGTTAGAAACATTCTTTTCTTCTGCTTTCATTCTTCCTACTCCATTCATTCTACTTTTATTTGAACAGTCTTTTTTTCATTCCTGAGCTAGGACCCAGTTTTATGTTCTGGAAGAAATCCGGCTAGTACTTTAAGGAAAGAATCAATTGAATCACCTGAAGTTCCATTGCAATTGATATTGTATTGCAAGAAAGTTGCATTTCTTGAAGTCATCAAAGAGATAACAGGCACCAAATTCCAGACTTTAATCTGGAAAGGTAGCAGAGAAATGGGGTATGAGGAAGGGAAGGTAGAAAGAGAAAAGTATGATACATAGAGAAGACGTCTATGTAAAATGGGTGCAGGGAGAATGCAGAGATGCCCTTTCTACCCTGCTCACCACGGGGTACCACTTACGAGTCACTCTATCATCCATCCATCAGCTGATCCTACACGTATCCATAACCTTCTTCGCTCTCTCCTTCCTTCTTCCAACGCTGTGACCCCCCCCATCAGTTAATGATAGTTATGATAATAAGCTGTGTATACACCTCAGTATGTGTCTCCAGGATGTTCAAATCTCTTGTTGTACACAAGCACAATGAACTGCCCACCCCTCACCAGAAGATGACTATGATAGAAAGGTTTCAATGTTTTATCTTCAGTTTCCCTTGTTCACTGCCATCATGATGCTATGGAAATCTCCACTGAGCTTCGTTTAATGTTTTGGATAATGCATTGAAGATAAATTTTGGAAAATATTCCTTACAAATGATTACATGCATTAACATTTCACAATAGCACAAATAGAAATTAGAAAACTAATTTCCTGTGAAGTACAGTATGTTTTCTTTGTCAATAATGGTGCTCCAAGTTGTATATATTACAATTCTTTCTTAAGTCGTAATTCAGAATACTATTCTGTTTCTTTATTTTTAGATTTCAATAAACTTGACATTATTGAAGAGTATTCATAAATTTTGGTGAAATTCAATTACTGTAACAATTGGTTCTTGCACAGTGTCCTGACTGAGCCACTGGTAGGAGAATGAGGATTATATATTCTCACCTCATTTCACAGGCAATAATGAAAGAGGATGAGATTAAATCCCTTCTATCTAGGTCTTTATTTAAAGAAATAACTAGGGATTGCAAAGATTTTCTTTCCAGCCATATTCGCTTCTCTGCTTTTGGAACAATGAAAACAATTAAAAGTATCGAATGTATAATTAGGAAAAAATCTCAAAGGCAATTTCTTCCTATATGAATTTTTAGGTTTTTTTTTTTTTTTTTGAAACACACCAATTGAAATTAGAAATAGATAGTTCCAAATGTGATCATCTACCTTTCAGAGGTAGAAAACATCTTAAAAATGTCATTGCTCCGTGTCAAACCTTAAAGCTCAACCTCCCCTTCCTTGTTACCGCAAGGGAAGGCAGGAAGAGCACCCCACTGTCCGTGGGATCCACACCACCCTCCCCTGGGAGAGGTGCAACCTGTGTCCCTGCCCAGCATCCTGGGAGGCTGCTCCGTGCCTGGGGGCACCTCAACAGCTCCTCTGTACCCCCAGAGCTTCTTTGGCTCACCTGAGAATTTGGACAAATGTTTTTCTGGGTTTGGGAGTGTTTTTGCCTACTAGATTGTCTATGTCAGAAAGTACTTTCATTTTTTAAATTTACTTCTTTAGTGGGCATAATAAAATTCTTATCATTGTTCTGCATTTTAAAAGAACTTGCAGAAAATGTATTGGATGTATTGTTTTCTTCAAATGCCTCATTGGATAAAGTATCAGCTGAAGATCAGAGTCACAAAAATAAACTGTCTATCCTTTTAAATTACAGATTGTCAGCAAATTTAGGAAACAATCATTTAGATACTTTCAGGTTGGACTGCTCAGTGAACGGATGTGTGCTAAATTACGGTGAACTTTGGACCCTGGAAAGGGAAACAACAGTTCCCCGTGTAACACCTAACCTGGCGGTAACAAGAGGACTGGAGATACCAGTGTTAGGAGAACAGGGCACCGCCTTCTCAGCTGCTTACAGTTTTTATTGCTTTTCCTTTTGACAACTTTTCCCTCATTTTATTTGTTAGGAGCAGATGTTAACACATAAGTTAATTCTAGGAGGATTATTTAAAAGAAAATTGTTACTCAGTATACACAAAAGCATGCCCTAAGATTTTTAAAAACAAAGTAACAAGTTAAAAAAAAATAAATCTCATTACAGTTCCTCAGTAGGTGTAGAAAATTCAGGCCATTATAAGGTAACCCTAATAAAGAAAACCAGCTAAATTTGCTGAATGTTATAGCCTACTTTGGCAAGGAAGAGTGGCAGTCTCAGCTTTTTATCAGAAATAACTGTGGACACCCTCAAAAAAATCCTAACCCAAAATATTTTTAAGAAATATTACACTGAAGTTCATGTTTACTTATTATTACCATACATACTAAACAAAATCAAACACAAGTCTAACATTACAAAGCAAGTTAGAGAATATTGCCCATTCTCAGCTATTGAATTAAATATTAATTTACTGTTCTTATTTTTGACATTAGATTTCATTTTCCAGTACATGTAGGTCACAGGACGATTGTATTAATTCGGCTGCCTCTGTATAATACCTTTACCATCATAGTCACAGGGCACAACGGAGCCCCGTTTTTAAAAAATCATCATTTATTATTAGGACACTCACTGTAATATTTTATCAGAAGAACTTAAACTCTATGAGACACTCTATGGTACCAAAACTCTAAGGGAAGTTCATCTTTAACAACACATGTATGTGAAACATCATTTTCTGTTTTATTAAATAATATCTATTAACTTAGCTTTATTTTATTTTAGATGGTAAAGAATGTCTGACCTTTCAAAGCCTTTCATTTGCTGCAGTTTAAGAGACACATTATAAATGCCATAAGATACTGCCGAATGGGAAACACAAAGGATTCAAAGAAATTAAACTTTGATATGAATACAAAAGACAACTCGAGCTGGCATATGTACACATTCCCTGCTATTGTATTAGTTTTCTATCAAAAAGCTGACATTCAGAACATTCAAGAAATATGACTGCCCTTTCAGACTTCAAATTTGGATTTATTTCCTTCCCATGCGATGTTTATTTGACCTTGTATTAATGTCAGACAGAAAAATCATGTTATGATGAAAATGAAATATGTTATTTGACTTTTTGATTCACATATATAGCACAAATGTCATTAGTAGAAGGAAATGATATTCTAGATTTGCTGATATCCTATAGATATTCTAAATATTCTGATAGCCATTTGGAATTTAAAGTTTAATACCAGTTTGAAGTATGTTCTTAGGGCTGTAAATGTTAACAAACTGTAATCAAATAATAATAATATATTTATTTCCTTCAAAGTTCTCCAAATGCTTTAGAAGGACAGAACGTGCTATTAAAACCATGCTATAAAGGACACTGGGAAAGATCACACAAGACATACAGAGAGGTGAAAGCCTGGCCCATTCTGTTCTCTTTACTTAAAATTGCTAGAGATTTTTGATCCATCTATTTTTAGAATTCAATGTTTTAAGTGCTGTGCTATTCTGCAGCACGACTTTTGACATTCTACTACCCAGGGACAAGAATTTCAGAGAAAATATATATTACAGTCATCACCTTGACTCAGAAGACTTTCAGTTATTCATTATGTTTTTCATTTATTATTGCTTAATAAAGTCATTTGTGATGGCTGACACAACGTTCTATTGGCGTTTTTCACTAGATTAACGTAGTCATCCCAAACACAGGTACTGAAGTTTCTGTTAAGACTACCACATCGTCACATAATCATTATCGACCAGCACGAAATTCTGATAGAATAAATAAAAATAAAATTTTGTCAGTTGCCATAGAAAAAAAAATAATCCATAGACTATTTGAAGTATTGAGTTTGTCGGTTTCGTCGCTCAGGGAAATGAAAGGCTGTTCCAGTATTCGTGCTGGTATAGGAAATCTACATTTCAATGGCTGGTGCAAAATAATCAGACCTGTTTGGAATTTATAATTGCTCCATGAATAGAAATATATTGGATCTTTTCTACATGTAGCCTGAGTTTTGTACAGTTTTAAATGCAGGATGTGCCACTTCAAAACAATTTCTTGCTGCTGCCTCAGTTGGCTTGTCAACTGTCTCGTCATCCCCATCCCTGTTTGCCTGGTATTTAAGCTGACCAAAGGACAAGAACCTCAACAGAAAGTGTCTGAGATGCAGAGCCCAAGAGCCATTAATTAAAATTTCTTAATTTCATATTGTTTAAAGGATAATATTCAAATGAAAGCTGATGTGAATCACACATTTTGTACAGGAACTACACATTTAAAAACTGCTATTTATTACAGTCTACTGTGAATGCTCTGCCCAGATGGTGTTCTGTGAGCCATCCCTCCCTTACCATATTTAATAATTCTAATAATTTATTAAATTATAATAAATTATTATAATAAAAATAAAGAAAAAAAAATTTAGTATAAAAACAACCCTGTAATGTCACAGTTTGCATAAAAAAAAATACTTTCTTCTGTTGCTGGAAGAGCAATAGGACTTCTTAGGCCCTTGATATGAGGCATATCAGGGGTTTCATTGAAGAAATGCTTTAGCTTTAGAGGTTCCAATTTTTGAAGTTAAAAAGGCTTCTTTTGGTCTTCACCTGTCTTTGCAACTGGTCAAATAGTGGTTCAGACTACTGTACACTGCACACAGATAATATTGTGCAAAAAAAATAAGAGCCAGAAGAGCCACAGAACTGAGACCTGACGTTGCCTACATGTCTGAGGAAACCACCGAATCCACTCTGCCCAGTTATTTTAGCCGAGTCCCACTTTCTCAATGCTCCTAAGAAAGATTATAAAACTAAAAATTTCCCACCCAACTCAGGGCCAACACCTGCTTCAGGCATACTAATTTACAATCAATAATTCTTCAGTCATTAATTTTGAATGGAGAAGGTAAAGGAAAGGTAATTTAAAAAAAATCTCTGTAGAGGAATAAAATTAAGAGACAGAGATGTCAAAAGAGTGGAAAGCAGAGATACTGAGCTACTGCAAACTAATATATCCTGAGCAAGTGCCCAGTCTCTCTTCTTGGTCTACCAGAACGTACTTCAATTTCCATGAAGCAAGTTAATTTCCCTTCTGCAATTAATGCTACAGTTTGTTTATAACAATTTCTCTAGTCAGACTTTTTTTCTTTCCTTTTTAAAAATAACTCCATCCTCACTGATCTTTCAGTCTCATGATCATATTTAAAACACTACTGAAGGCTGCTCCAGTGCTACTACAACGGCAGGAGACCTTCCAAGCAGCTTCTGAATATATCTAGGTATAGAGCAGACCCACATAGATATTTGAGCTACATATCTTTAGCGTGGCTACCTAATACCACGCTGACAAACTTTAGCTGAAGTAGACCCAAAATGACAAATTCTTCAGGCTTTGCCAAAAGAATGGATAGAACAGAAAGTACTTTAGAAAAAACAGACAAAGGAGCCCAGGATTGCAAATATATTTTTTTCTCATTGTTAACTGCCTTTTCCCCTGAAAGATAAGACAAGTTCAAAAAGAAATGTATATTAGAAAAGTAACAGATAAATTATTAAAATGAGTATTTTTTGAAAGAAGGGAACTTTTAACCTTAAGAGCTTCAGGATCAATTAGAATGGCTTCAGGACCTTAGAATAATGACATCAATTTAATTATAAACATGAAAAGAAAGTGCTTTACTTACAGTTACTGACAAAGTTACTCTTTGAATAACTAAACGTACGGTAGTGCAATATTTATTTTGAGATAGGACAACGATCATGTAGTAAGAGAAATAGAGAGATACACTAAGAACTAACAGGATGCGATATCATAATCAAACACAGTGCTCTTGGTTGGTTCTTAAAAGAAATGAAATAATTCACTGGAGCAAAACAAGACACCATCCCCAGTTCAGTATGGTGTGCTGATGGAGGGAAACCAATGCCTGGGGCATCCTTGGCTTCAGAGTGTCTGAGGGAGCAGCCTTTAGGAGGAAAAGATACCGTAGAGAGAGAAAGGAGAGAGAACAAGTGGAAAAAAGCAGAGTGCGTGCATGACATTAAGGTTTTAGAGGGGGTAATTCTTGCATGAGAAAGCATAAATCAGTCCACCTATCCAAACTAATCTATACTTGGCACTTCTGCCCTGTTGGAACTGGCGTATCACCTCATGAGCAGGAACAGTGCCATGGAAACAGATGGGAACAGCACAGCCAGCCAAAAGCCTGTGTCTGAGCATCAACCATGTGTGTTGAAGACAAGATCCCCAGCCAGCAATGTCAAATACCGCAATTCAGCATCTCTCTGTGACGGAGCAATAACTGCCTCTAGTCACAAACCGCTTCAGCTAAGCCTAACTCTGGTGAATCAGAAGAAGTCCTGCAGAGGTATTACTAATGAAGGGACTGCCTGCCTTTGGTTTACACTATAAATCTCCTATAGAACACTTTTCTGCATGTGAGCATAGAGCTGCATTGCATGGAACAAAAAGAAAGAGGAATTTTCTTGTTCTTGGAAAAAGCTGTAAGAATTTCAGTGTGGCAGAAACCTTAAAAACCCCCAAACTATTCCTTCCTCTCTGTTTCCCCCAAGCAAATAATCAAAACAAGTAGAGAAAATTAGATGACTGGAGACAGAAATGGGACAAAGCTTTCTAGACCGATGGAAAAAGGAAACCAAGGGACACAAAATACCACAAATAAAAAAGCACTGAAAGGTTCTTGCTATAAGAGCTGTACAACATCAGATCCAAACCAGTCTTGTTAGTGGTAGAATATATTCACCAGGGACACACATATTCTGGTGCAATTTAAATAAGAACAGTAAATGCATACCCTTACAGTGCAATACTGTTGCATTCCCTGTGACAGTAGCTATTAACATCACAGATGTTCTTGTACCGTTTCCTGCTGAAAACCAAGGCAAGACCAGTACTCACCGCAGACGGTGCTCTCTCTGGTTTTGTTTCAGTGGTGGTAAGAGCAATTCCAAAGAGGAGGAAACTGAGGCACAGCGAGCTGAAGTCGCTTACTCAGGTCAACCACCAAATACTTGGAAAGTTTGGAAAAAAGCCTGTTTCTCTGAACTGCAGGTGAGCACACAGGTCAGCAAACTGTGCTGTCTCCCGCTCTCTTTTATTGATAAGAATACGGCTTTTAGAATCACCAGGAATTACGACGTACAGAGAACTTTTATGGGAATCAATCTTACTACACCACCTTGCAGGAAAGCAGTGAGCAAACAGGGTTTATTTCCAGTGTAGCCCCACAGAAGTCACTGTGGCTGGTTCTGGGTATAAACATGAGGCTGTGATACCTTCACACAATTGGGGCCTTGGTTTGCACATCTCATCTTCCAAAATGCCAGTGGGAACCGTGTAGTCCTTGACAGGGTGATGACTGAATAATTTCTACTCATTACTTAGGCAACATATTTAAAAAGATAACTTTATTGAACAGCCTGACAACATGTTTTTATCATAAAATGCAAGCCCATGTTTAGGTGAAAATTTTTGATTCATTTTTTTACCATTACTTGCAGCAGCCTTTCAGGTTTCTATCAACAATTATTTTGGCCAAAAGAATCTCCTCCCTCCCAAAAAAATACATAATATGAAAATTTTTTGATTCCATATCTTTAAATCATAGTTTTAATCCACCGTTTGCAAAATAGGTTTCTTCATGCCATTAGTATTATTTGTATTTTAAAAGCAATCATTTAGGAAATCCATCTTTCATTCGATCTGAATTTTTTTTTTTATATTATTTTCACATTGGCTTTAGAACAAAAAATTCAACTATTTTGCCCACTAACTTGAAACAGACTTTCTACAAAATGTATGAATAATTATAACTTTACTAGAGACAAAAGATAAAAAGGGAGTGAAAATAACTGCCCCCTTGCAAAGTAATCAAAAATTAAAACAGCTGCATGTTTTGCAAAGCTCATCATTTGGTGAAACACCTATGAAGGAATAACTGACAGGAAGAATAGATGTATTTTAAAAAGCAGGAGCCTTCTGAATGATACCTTTGACATTAACCCTTGAATTACAAGGTTAACTATTCCATGACCACCCGTTTTCCAGTCAAGCTTGTTATCTTAGAGATAAAACGTAGATTCTTAAAAAACTGAACAAACAGGAAGAAAACCACAAAACATATCTATAAAAAGACCCAGCTTTCACAAATAACTGTACTTGATACCACGGACCATTAGACAACACACGTAAGAGTCCCTATTCCTCATGTAAGCCCCCTCACTGTCACTAAATTGGATTTTATATAAGATTTGCTTCTACATAAAAAAAAGACTGAAACTGAACAAAGCTACTGGGTGGACAGAAGAAAGGACTTTGAAAAGTTTGCAATCACAATGAAGATTTTTAGGGTTGATGGAGCAATTTAATTCATAGCTCAAGAGCGCTCCTGGATTTCTCAACCATCCTAAGTTTTCATTCCTTATACCCATGCATAGTCAGTAACCGGTGCAGTATTTGAAGAAAGGAACCAAAATTATATCCAATTTGAGCTGCTGAGAACCGTGCGTGTGCACGCATCTTTGAAAAGCTGCACCACTAGAAAGCATATTTAATTTACCCTTTCCTGTGAGACCATCCTGATAAGAGTCTAAAGAAAGATAATGCATTCACAAGACAGAAGTTCTCACCATTGTTTGATAAGGAAACACCATCTTTGTCTGGTATGAAATCTGTCAAGTGAGAGCAGTGCGGTACAAGTGGCAATGGAGACATCTGTCCTTGAGGAACACAGCCCTCTCACGTTTACCCAAACCTGGAGGTAAAAGCAAATGCAGAATTTTCCCAACTCAAACATTCTGTTTCATTTATTTTCATTCTATTTATGGAAATATAGCAAACCCAGTGAAACCCAAATGGCTTCCAACTATATACCTTCAGTTCACGTTTATCCCCATTTTCCTTGATTTCCTTGAAAATTTCAGCTCAGTACTGCTCCCCTTACTGGATTGAAATTGGTGCAGCAAAGCAGTAAATCAGAGCCAAAAGTTTAGTTTAAAATTCTGTGTTGATCCAGCTTTAAAACTCCGTATCTCATCAATCAGGGCATAGAACCTTATAGAACCCCTTCACCTTCCAGTCCCTTGAGTTATCTTCAGCAGCCTACGAGTCAAAAGCGTAACTGCAGCTCACATTGACGTTCCCAAGCGTCCCCAGCCAGCTTTGCTATGCCTATGTGGGATGCAGTCACACATTTGGACAGCTAATCTTTATGTCTAGGAAGGAAAGTGTTAAATCTGAAATTCTCTTGGCATAAAAGGGATATTGAGATGAAAGAATAATCAATCTTTCATAAATAATATACATGGGTGGATACATTATATATTCAAAGCTACAGTCAAATGGTTGGGGAGAATGATAATTTATTCTGCTGAATTTCTTCAGAATGAATCCTGGAACAGATCAAACAAAAAAGTTATAAAATAGGAATTACAGGTAATGAAGGGCTCCTTGTTGCACAGGAGATCTGCTAGCTCTTATACATAATTAAAATATATGAGGTCAGGGGTAAGCTTAAAGGTGATTATGTCAGGAATAATCTTGTTATTCTTTTATTAAACAATGCTAGAATTATATTTATTTTACCAATACGTATATATTCAATATGAAATGACTGGGATTGAAATGTATATTTTAAATTAACATGTTTTGATTAAACACAGAAGTAGGAGAGTACTTTAATATTTGTACCTTGTATCTGTAGCAGGCTTGTTCTAGATACCTAAATTATCTGCCTTACTGCAATTTTATTCCAGGAAGCAGCATTTCCAATAGTAATCTTTTGGGGTATTTTGTGACAGATAGCACCAAGTTTTCTTTTTTTGCCAAGTTTTAGATCCATTTTAGCTTGGTCTGCTGAGAACGTGGTTAAGCAATGGCTGCTTGGCTGAATAACACTCACTACACTTAAAACATCTACTTCGCATAACTTTTTCTGTGGATACTCTTACAATTTGACTATTCATTTATAATGCTTGATGGATGATAACTATGATGTGGTACATGTCTGTACCACAAAATCTACATAAACCAATATACATTTACACATATAATATACAGTTCTGAGCTACAGGCATGCTCACAGGCTGGCAAATCCGTGCATGTTACTTGACCAAAACAAAAGCAGGAACTTCTGTGTGTTTTTACAATACCTGCCCATCTCCTTTGGCTGTAACTAGCCTGTAACAGGGAAACGTGACGGGTAACTGGATCACCACAATCACCACTAAGAGTGTAAGCCTAAATTCCTTGTGAAAGCAAAAGGAAAAGGCCAAAAAAATAGCGGTAACCCTAGAAGAAACTTTAAAAAGAATTTATATCTGAGGGAACTCCACTTTTGTTGTTATCAACATGGTGAAAACAAGAGGTCTTAAAAAAGATAGGATCTACAAAAGACAGAAGGGAGACAGAATTTAGGAAGGACAATAGGAGATGGACAAAAGAGAAACAGGGGAACTTGAGGTAACATCCTCCTGTGAACAGTAACTGCCAGGGAAAAGCAGCGATTACTGTGTGAAAGTTGTACAGACAGAGGCAGAAAGTCTGACAATCCTCATCCTGTGGCAGATGTTCCATTGCATTTGAGAGAACAGTTTTGTGATGATTTGGCCCGAGAAAGCAAAAGGAAGAAAAAAGTTTCTAATGTGCCTCCTCTTATCCTTTCAACCCAGATTATAGTGTCTTCAATGACTAGTGCACACTCAGTTTTCCAAACAGTCTTAAAGGAAATATATAAATATATATATATAAAAAGTGATTTTTTAGGATTTTTATGCCTCTGTGTGACAGACTGTCAGAAAATTAAAGTAGCACATTCAAGAAGGGTTTTGTCTTTGTTTTCTGGTTCTTTTTTTCTTGGCATTCACTCAGAAAAGCATAAACAATTCTCTTTGTACTGGCCACATACAGGTTTTTTTCTGGGGGAGAAAAAAGCATATCCAGGAAGATAAGGAGCTCTTGGATCCTTCTCCAGCGTACAGAAAAAAAAAGCTTATTTGAGAAAGGGCATCTGTGAGACAGTAACTACCTTTTCCAGGTTTACCTTTGCACTGAACTAAATTTCATATACAAATATTTTATACTTAGATGCAAATTAGGGGACGGACTTGTGCATTTCAGATCTGGGTCATGTTCTTTTGAGAGTCAACTGCTTCTGTGTGAATAAAGAGAAGGGAAAGGAGCCCAGGTGGCTGCACCTTTGGAGGCCTTTAAATTATTCCTGAAGTTTTTGGTGTTTCTTGGGTTCTGATGGGGAAGTATTGACTTCCAGCATCTGCTGACGTTCAGCATCAGCTCAGAGAAACAAAACAGGAACAGAGTAATGGACGTGGGCAGTAATTAAACGAGCAAAAGTATAAAGTAATGAAAGTGTAAGGAATGTCAATGAAAGAGATAAATGTTACTGTTATGGAGAATAGATTCTACGGGATTCGACAGACTTTTGTATTAAAAATCACAAGGGAAATTTTGATGGTGTGTTCAAATATCAGAGGAATTTCTATTGTACTCTGTTTTTTCAAGCTAGGCAAAAATTTATAGATTATCTAATTAAAATCATTTGAGTGGAGCAATAGGACAAGGGGTCATGATTTTAAACTGAAAGAGGGCAGATTTCGAATAGATATAAGGAAGAAATTTTCTACACTGACGGTGATGAAGCCCTGGCCCAGGTTGCCCAGAGAGGAGGTGGGTGCCCCATCCCTGGAAAGGTTCAAAGTCAGGTTGGACAGGGCTCAGAGCTGCCAGCACGTAACACAGCAACAGGTAAAATGTCCCCGCAGAGAGTCACACCTCAGGCACAGCCCCCGTGTGATCAGAGACTGTCCCCGGGGCCTCGCCAAACACACAGCAGGTGGAACGCAACGGACAATGAAGGCATTTGTTTGAAGTTCTGCACATGCTTTTTCCTCATCTCTCTGCCTATTATATTTTATCAAGCCAGTGATTTTCCAAGCAGGGTGCATCTGCAAGAACATGAATGCTTTCCTTGTGAGCACTGGAAGTGAGCACATAATTACAAAGGCAGCTCTTCTACCGCTTCCTACATAGAGCAAGAATTCTGATCCTATTTCTTTTTTTTTTTTTTTTTTTTTTTACCAAATCTCTTGAAATCCAGAGGAATACCACTCAAGACAGGACTTCAGAATCTGTCAGTTTAAAACAGTATTTGGAGAACCAAAAATAAACCACCAGGCAACTAGAGGTAAGTTTGTCCATCATTTACCATAAATCCATATAGGTTTGAAAAATCTGAGAAACTCCTTATGCTGCACTGATTTTTATTGCACGATACTCCCTTTATTTTGTCATGTTCTGTCTTTCAGACTAATGACTACTGGCATCAAACTCTTCTAGTTTTCCAGGATTCATTTCAGAATTTACTACTACTCTTTTACATTCTTTTTCTGACTTTTTCTAATTTTTATATTTCTTCTTGATTTTGGTTAAATTTTAGCTTGCTAAAGATTTTTGTGAAAATTTTTCCACACCCTCTTTCAAAACAGTCTCCAGAGGTGGGAGAAGATATTCTACACCACTCTTGCTTCCCCATTAGGCTGGTTCAATTCTTACGCCTTTCAGATTTTTATGAATTATGCTGATTTAGGGCCCAGTCTAGTTCTCAGTAACAAACACATTTGATCCCTGGATTCTGAGACAACAAAACGCCAGTATGGCCCAATGATGCTGCGATTACCTTATTGTACTTGTGGCTACCATGGTGTTACTCCCAATTTAATTTACATCACAAGAAAAGAATGAGATCCCACGAGGTTGAAACTGGATAAAGATGACATTAATTTATTTTTTCAATAAATAGCTAGAACCTGATTATTAGATCAGAGTAGAACTCTTAGAAATTCCGGGACATCCTTAGCTCTGCTGCTGCTTTCCCCCATTGCTTTCTACCATGTCTCCACACGTTTATCAAACTATTGTTTCCACTCACAAACTGTCAGGTAAAACAACGGCACTCAATAGGAAACGTAACAATGAAAGTCTTCCTTCGTGCATTATTTTTCCCCTAGGCTCACCTGCAAAATCACTGAAATGGTCCCAGAATGCTACAAGATTTCAAACACTAAACTGCCAACAGTCACACTTCCAATGAATACTCACTGCAAACGTACCCAAGAGGAACTTTAAGATGAAATTGCATCACTGACAGCTATAATAACTATTTTAATTAAAGAAATACATCTTTGAAGAAAATTGATGACATTGGAGAGTAAATTAAATGCATGAACTCTTGCAAGCACAAAAGGGGACATTAAAAAGCAGGGATTAATGAGGGTATTTTTGAATTTTTAGAACATCTGTTCAATGCTAAATTTATGCATCTTTGGAAAAGCTTTTAAAAATTCTCAATTCCTCAGTGATGTCTTTACCAACTTTTAGTTCATACTGTCACTGGTCTTAGGAGCAAAGGAAATGTAGCAATCATCTGGTTTGATCATCTGAAGCAGTTGGACGAAATGCTTCTGTTCTACAAAGCAAGTACTAATGCTCAGATATTTGCAGAGTGTGGGAATTCAAGGAATCCGAGGTGTGTTTTTTCAGTCACAAATGAATAGAAGTGTGTTGCATCTCAAATGGCAACAGCAGAAAAATGAAAGTAGTGACATAAGGAGGCTACAGCCATCACATGGGAAGGCTGGGGTTAAATGGAAGTTACTTTCACAACGTAAGGCTAAGCCCCTTCTCCACAGTTCTGGAAGTGCAGTAGCCTGTAAAATACTTCAAAATGTGAATCACACCCCATGAGATGAGCTCTTTTGATCAGTGTCTTTCACTTATTAAAATTATCTGGGTGTTTTGTTTTGTTTTGTTTTTCACATTATAAACATCTTTCCTTCTGAGGCTCCAGCCTAAAGGTTTTATATTTTTTTCAACTCCTTAAATCCAGCAAAACATTGAACAGAATTTGAGAGTTCTAAGCTCCAGTCCATGGCTCTTTATTAACTCCCTGCTACCATTCACTTAATTTTACATTTTATTAAGTTTCCCTCAATGTAAGATGTACACACATGTACACACATGTGTGATTAGGCACATAAAGCAGTGTTTAAAAATAGCATTTACAGAATTTTATGGTAATTCATAGCAGGCGAATGAATTCAGCCATCTCTGGGCAGGAAGCACTGCCAGCCACAAAGTTGTTATGTGACTATCTTTGCTGCTTCAAGATAACTAGAAGGCATTTTTTAGCTAAATGATTCTGTGATGCTCTCATTGATGATGTATAACTCCATTTACAGTTGTAATCTGGGTAACAAAATGAATAATCTATCATTGTACTATGAATAGTAAATTAACCCAGATAAAAGTGTTGAACATCCAATCAGAATCATTAAGTAACCAAAAGACTAAGATTGGTGAGGACACATTGGAAGCAATTATAACTAATGAATACATTAACTTCAGGCATGAGAACAGCATGGCTGATATTCTAGTCCATCAAAATAAAATTAGATTGGGGATGAGCAGACACAATATGGAACAATCTCTGAAAATAAACAATTATCCATGAATATAATTATTTTGAAGAGAAAGCTTCCTAGCAATGATATATATTACATCACAGAAGACCTGGTGGATTCACTGAAGGCGGTGCTGTGTAAAAATCAGAATAAAGGCAAGTGCTAAAAAATATGCTGCAACAAGCCAACACATCAGCACAGCAAGGGGTGAGGGAGAAGGAAAGAGAAAATTAGTTACAAATACTTTTCCATATAATCCTAAAATTGTTTATTAGCTGCTGAGAAGATTATGGACTACGCATTAGACTGATTACATTAATTAACGTGCAATATAACGGTATAGTAACATACTGATTGAAAAGGCTTAGCAGAGTCAAACTCGTTGCCAAACCCCAAAATATTTAAATGCTTTTTTCTGTAGACCTAATATATTGTGAAAGAGGATCACTCAGTTTATATTAAAATAAAGAAGTGCTTCTGGTTACATGAGAATGTACAGACTCACCTAGTCACCTACTACACTGTAACTACATTCTTTCCATGAGAAACAAGCAAATTCATCTCTGAGTTTGCATATGTAGCTCTGCTACTTAATTCCAACAAGTCGTGAAATCTCCGCATACCAGAGTGGGTAATGCTGTTTTGCATCCATGATACTGCAATATTCATTGACAGCCTTAAGTAACTCTGAATCTGATTCAGCCGTTGTGCCACAGTTCTCTGCCAGACCTCTCTTCTGAGTGCACTCTGCAGGCTGTGGGGGCTTGAAAGGGTTGCCCAAGCACTGCCTTAAACAATTCATCCCTCCATCCAATTAAACGTCTGGCCCTTCCACACAAGTGAAGGCAAGAGTTTGTTTATATAAAAATCACCAGATTAGGTTTTAAAGTCATTTTATAATAATAATATTCAGTTTTCCAGCATTTAAGAAATGAGATATTGTTTACTTGTTTATTATTCCAGCCACTATAAAACAAATCTCAAAGATAGAATAAACTCAGGGCAAGAATTAAGCATAAGCTTCTATCGCAAGAGACACAGACTTTATCTTCACACTTTGAACAACTTACCTACGAATTAATTTAGTTCCATTTCAAAGAAGTTTACAGTTGTGGTAGGTGCTGAATACTAGACAATGGGATGTGCATTAGGCATTCACAGTCATTATTTTCATCACAAAAGCAGAGCCCCAGCAGTAGGAAAGGTAGAAGTAGAATCAGTGATGGCTTCTGCAAATTTGGACCAGTCACCGATGTTGTGTCACACATTGGTGGCATCTTGTTTTCAGCCTTTAGTTCTTTCAGAACTAAAGAAACCCACCCCACAGTCAAACACCAGATTTTTGAAAGATTTAGAATTTGGCAGCCCTCAATCATGAATCTACTCCTGCAGCCAGATTTTCTGAAAATCCAGCTCACACAGAGTGTAAATAAAATGGGAAGATTTTCAGAAACATTTGTCATTAGACGCCTTATGTTTTATTATGAATGGCCACAAACAATTAACTATTAACTATTCAGTTGCAAAACGCTGTACACTATAGCAGTATTGCTTCTTTTCCAAGGATTATTTTTTCTCAATTCCAAATGAGCTTTACATAAGTCCCAAGCTGGAATTACCTTAATTAAGAATACCAGTGAAAGATTGATTTTATTTAGCTGAAATAACTTGACAATGTCTGCCTTGTAACTGGTTACCTGTCAGTTTTTAATGGGCTGGTAATTACTCATTTTATCTTAAGGCAAATAGTACTAATAAAGGTTTAAAAACATTGTTACTGCAGAGCTATTATTTTTGTTGTGGGCCTAATACACCAGTAATTAAGTCATAAAACTGGAAAAAAACTCTCAACTTGATACATTAGCTTATTCTGGTTTTGACAATATGATTAAAATTGCTTTGAATCTTTCTGCCCCAACAATTTACTCCAAAGTAAAAGTGCTGAGTTTTGCTATTTTGAATCTAAGGTCTCTGTGAACAAAAATAAATACTTTATAATACGCAAGGAGGTAAAAATGTCTAGAACAAGATGGCGAGAAAAGCATTACTGAAATCAAGATGATTACAATGGAGCTGGAGAATTTCAGGCCTCCGATATTCTGAAGAAGCAGGGATCAAAATCCTTAGGAGCTGAGTCTCCAAATAGCCTAACGCTTAGCTCTTCTGACTTTTTTTTATTTTACTTTAAGATTTTGTAGATGATCTCCCAAAACAACAAAACAGAGCCTTAGCAAATTTAATCAGCCACAGATGTAAATAGAACTGGCTGTATCAACTGGAGATTTGGTTAGTTTTTTGCTTCTGTGAGGAAATTAAAATGCATGTTCTGGTCCCTTCTACCTGGTTGTTAGACTTTATATTCTGACTGCCAGTTTTAGCGATTGCAAAAACCTTTAGGTTTTGTACAAGGTTTGTACAACTGTAACAAAAATCTTGACTTGTAAATGCTATAGATGTGATAAGGGGGTCACTGAAGGGCAATGAATGCAAGACACTAAGCTGTTATTTTTGTAGTTACTTTTCTGTTCATTATCAGGCTTTAAAATTGACAACTCATTGTTTTTTTGATTTTCCAGCTATTACAAATCCTATTTTTTTTATGCCTAGCCCACACTCATTTCCATTGGTTTTGGATAATAATTAATAATGAGAGGAAGAACAGGCTTAATAACTTCAAATTCCCTAGTTTTACGGGGCTACTTTTAGTAATGTCAGCTTTCCTAATGTATGATGAACTCAACGTGACAGATCCACTACTGAAGCCCAGTTACTTAGGCCCTTCCTTTTCAAACGTCTTTCCCATCCGAAGTGAGAAATATATTTTTATAGCGGAAATCACATCAAATTAAGAAACACACATTATCCCAGAAAAGGGTAAGAAAGCTCAACACCTGAGCCTATGCTTCACTCATGAGCAACCCTTCCACGGCTTCTAAGCAACACAGTTTCTTCTGCCAATCAGAATTAGTTCTGATGCTGTGTAAGAAGGGAGCCTTATACCATAAAGCGAGCAGAATAGTGCAAATCTCCTAACATCTCCATTACTGTGAGCCATCTTTCCTACGCTAACATCTAACCAGGGCACTCTCCTTCCATTATCTGCCTTTACAGCAGCCAATATTCTAGCCTTTAAATACTGTTATTTCAAGTATTCCACACATTCACTGCTCACCGCAGAAGAGTCATTCAGGCGAAGGTATCTGCACACCAAGGTGTGTTTACATTTTTAAAATAATGATGTATACAGCAGAAGATTTCTGTAATGAGAGAAAATATAGCCACTTCAGCTCAACACTCGTATAAGCTTTACTGACGGGTAACAAACAAACTGTTCAAGGCTGAGTTTGACTGTTGAAGTGAAGGACATAACAGACTGGAGCTATTCAAAGAAACATTATTATGAAACTCATTAAGAAACTCAAAAAACTTTCTCTTGTAATGGGGGAATAAGTAGGAGCAAGGAATGAATTTCTGTCTTTAAAATATAGGTATCATATACACTTATTTTCAGCAGTGGTTGAGCTGTAGAAACCAGGCACATACAGGGAAAGTAAAAGTAATGAAGGAAACGAACACTCATCTAAATTCTCATTAAGCAGAAATTATTTTTCCTGTTAATGATCAATATTTTATTTTTCCTCCTGAAAATAACAAACACTAAGATCCCATTTGCTTAGGGCTACTAACCGTTCATTTTCTTAGATATTTACTTATTTTGAAAACAAAGATGAAACACCTATGTGGTTAAAATACAGCACCCAGTAGAACAGAGCCATATTAACGACTGGGTGAGTCAACAGGATACCTCTTATTTACCAATGGAACTTCACTGGACTGCCACAACTTCTCAAATATGATGGACAGGGGCTTAGCAAATTCATCTGCCTCAGGAACCACAGGCGCATCTCATCAGGTCCCATGGATTTGTGTACCTTCAGGTTCCTTAGATGGTCTTGAACATAATCTTCTCCTACAGTGGGCAGTTCGTCAAAAAGATTTGGAATGTTTGAGATACCAGATTTTGTGCTTCACTACAAGACATCCATTCCAAATCCTTTTGAAGTCAGTTACACCACCTTCATCGGTTTTAGTGAAACGCAGTTCATCTAACCCTAAATACTAAGGCCACACTGCTTTGGACTGTACTGAATCAGGAACGCTTAGGTTGAAGCTGCACTGATGTCAATGACAATTCTTAGTTTTTTCACAATTTAAATTGACCCAATTTCAGTTCAGAGGAATTCACTTAGACAAATCATTGCATGAACTGCATAGCACTTTTCATGGATCATTTCGAAAGATTTCCTTGACCTACCACAATTAAAATGTTGCCACTTGCTGAACATCATGTGGATGTTCTACTTGGAAGGGTGATTTGAAGTACACTTGACCCTTGCTGTAGAAAATAAAGTGAAAATGTCTAAATAGAAATAGCTCTGTGTCTACATTTTATTGCAATCAGCCAGAAACAAACAAGAGAAAAACATATTTGTCTTTTCTATACTCCTAATCATAAAAATAGCCTTCATCTGAAGCCTATACTTAACCTTTTTGTTTTATTGCAGTTTGCTGAAAATCAGAAACATTGAAACATGAAATTGAGCTTAAAAATGCTCTTGCTTATCTAAAAGGAAATGCATCATGCAGCATCAGACATTTCATTATAGTAATATTTTTCTTCTCTCTTTTTTTCTTTGGATCTTTGCCCTTCTGTAATTATACAACATTAATTTCTCCTCAAACAAAAAGCCAGATGTTTGCAGGCTCTGATCTCAGACTGATTTTCCACTAAGAGCATCAAGTCCAGCATTAGCTACTAATGGGTGTCTTCCTTCCATTAACCTGGATACAGGTAGTGCTCCCAGGAGGAGCTGTCAGCATCCAGGTTTGAATTATGTTCTCTAGGAAGACATGAACGATTAGATCATGGTCAGGGTCTAGACACATGCTCAAATAAATGCCAAATACACATTCAGATAAGATTTGGGTTTTTTAGTTACAAACCAATTCTGGAACAGTTAAACGGCTTCTTCTGTGAATTGGTTAGTTTAATTATCTTATTACTATGAAAGCTAATTTGTAAAAGCTGTTTTTTCATTTCTGCAGTGGTGTGGAACGTTCAGTCAGCAGCATTCAGATTTGGAATTCTTCTCTACTGCAATGTTTTGCAGTCTACACTTCTGTATGAGTCTCACCACTAGAATGTAAAGTGCAATTCTTTCAGTCTGTCCTGCTAAAGTTTTTCTGGCAGCACAACAAGCTGAGTATTTAGTCTAGGGCAGAGAAACTTAGCAGATATTTACATGAGATAAAGGTTCAAATCCCTCTCTGAACCTATGCCTTGAACCCAGATTTCTCGTATGCATTTCACAAAAGTTCTTTCTCCATATAGCCACAAAATTTTCAAAGACCTTTTTTTTGCCTTAAAAATGGGAAAATTTCACACAATGAGGGACAAGATGTTTTCTGCTGAAATATATCAATGCTCTTCTCAGCATTTCTGCGTCCTATAACAGCGGTCCAAGTACTACTATTTTGGCTGTCACCAACTCCAGGCATGTTAAGGGTTTTTGTAGGAACAGACTCTCAAGATGTGACCATAGAATTCCGCAGGTAAATGAAACATTTGCCATCATTTCAATGCATTTTTGCATAAGCTCCATTTTCCAGAAAGGATTCCCCCAACTGACTTAGTGGATAGTACTCAAAATCTATACAGATTTTGGAAGTGAATCCAAGAGTGATTTGCATATGTATAGAAAGTCTCCTGTCATTAGTACTAAACTGCCAGGTGACAAAACTGTACAGCCAACTCTAACTGTAGTCATCTTGAAATTCCTGACTGAATTGTTACCAAGACCTGAAAATCCAAAAACAGAAAGGCTGTGTACACACTGATTTAGGGGAAAACTTCAGCAGTCTGCCTTAACTACATGAATCTGAAATTATTGTAAAAATTTGAATATAAAATATTGATCAAGACTTACTGCTTAAAATTATTGATCTCATTCGGGCCAATCACAGGTTGATATAACAATGCTTATTATATGAATTCCGATTGCATTGTTAATTTAATGACTCCAAATTCATGAGATCTGTGTCCTGATGAAGACACTGGAGTGAGACATGATCTAGCTGTGGTACACTATGAAGTGCTGCCTCAAAGACAGACCACACTTGTCTACATTGACTGTGCACAGGAGCACGGAAAGGTGGTTCTGGGGCTTTGCTGTCGATATCCTGTAGAGGAAACCTGACGTACATCTGACATTTGGTCCATTTTTTCAGACACGCATCTATTCTGTGGAGAGTCTGCGCTGCCAGCTACTCCATCTCTCCAGGAATAGTCAATGGGAACAACCCTGCGGATGCCCCAGCATCCAATAAATCTCAAGTAGAAGCTAGACTTTTCTACCAAACCTGAACAAAAAACCCCTTCATTTTTATTCTGTATTTTTTCCATACCTATTAAAAACTTCTGCTATCCGTTTTACTAGAGCTTTCTGATTAACTAGTCTTTCCAGGAATAGTTAAAAATAAAACCCTGAACCAAACCCCATACACACTTAATCTTATCTATTGATCTATTTCTGGAAGTTGTGATGTATGAAAGACCACATTAATAAGACAGGCTTTGTTAATGGTAGCTTTTTAATATTCCAAGAGACTGTTTCTGCTGTACTAGCATGTATAAATACAAAGGAATGCATCAGCAATAATAGAAACATAAGAAAACACTTAAAATTAAATTGCGGGGATCAAGAGTAGACTAGTGCTTCTATTCCCTTTGGATACATTTGTAACATTTAATCTAATCATCATTCAGTAGTAGATACAATTCCAGTCTACATCAAAGCAACTAAAACACCGCTTTGATGGTTTAATAGTAGCTGGCAGTGTAATGACAGGTGGCCACAACCACAACCTAATTTGAAACAAGCTGCAGTGTTGGTTGAAGGCACAGAACTCTCTGAATTCTGTGAAGTATATTTCTTTGAATGAAGTAAGAAATTCAGTTGAGACCAGACTACAGTACATTTTGAGGACTGTGCTTGATATACCTTCCCATCGACACTGCCTTACCAGCTGCTCCAGTCAGTGCATTATTCAACAGCAGCAATAACATTATCGCTTGTTTAGCTCTCATTTTGTGTCAATTCAAAAGGATGAATGAAAACTGTCATTGTAAGACTTCTACAAGACATTACACAATTCCATCAGCAACTGAGCGTGGGGTCCTGGGAAACTGAATTAGGATAAACACAATGCCATCAACTGCAACGGTGTGGCTTTTATTGCCATACCCTTCAACACCTGACACACTGGATTTTCCTTACTGCATAGGAAAATTCACAAAGGCATCCTCTTTAATGAGAACTAATGAAAATACAAGAAATATTCTACTTTGGAAATCTGTTACCATAAATGTAAGATTGCCAAAACAGGAAAAGATTAATTACATGAGCTAGAAACTAAAATTACAAGGTGCAACAAAAATTGCTTATCTACTCCAAAGTTTCCCAGTAGGTGAGGCTTTCAAAATATTATGGGTTTGTTATCTATGGAAATACCTGGGTTTTTTGCATGCAGTTACACACTTTAGAAACAATATATGCTGTTTCTAAGCTTAACCACAATGAAGAGAAAAGGAATCATTCCCTAGTAAAGGCATTACTCATGTATTCAGAGAGCCAGAATGTACCGCTCTGCTGTGCTGAAGCGGCTCTGCAGACATGAAGTCTCTCACATTTCTCTGCCCCAGCTGTGTGATACACAACCCATCCTTCCCTGCATCTCAGGTTCCACAACAGCAGCACCCCCAGAAGCACCAGCACATTCAGGGGGTCAGAAGCAATGAAGGTAGGTGTAATTTTACAGGGCTATTTAAGCCAACTGCCTTCAGTATGTAACCCACTACACTATGCAAAGTCTCTCTTTGGAATGTGGCTGGAATGGGGGTGGGTGAAGGCACTTTTCCCCTGCCATCCAACCCTTCTGACTTCACTCGTGTAAGATCAGACTTTCACATAACTTTCTACAACCTGTCTGTAAAACCTTAGTGCAACAATAAGAGCAGCATTTTTATTAGGAAGAGATATCCCCCCCATCACTAACAGTAGCAAAATACAGATAATATTTTGAAGGGTAAAGGTATGGCATTAAAACAGAACTGCTTTGAAATTCAGTAGGTTTCTTCAGGGAAATAGTGTAAAACATAACAGATTAAAAGGCCCTTTCATGAAGCAACAAATCAGAGATACTTGTTATCAAAATCCTGTGAGCATTTATGTAGCAAAGAAAAAAATTGCAGAGATTAATTGGTAGAGACAAAACTTGCTCTTAATAAAAATTCTGTAAACTGAAGTGAATCAGGGAATCAATCTCCTACATACATTTTATTCAAACAACAGGAGCATATTTGTAGGAATAAGCTATAAAGAATATATTATCTTGGAGAGTTATGCTTCTTAGTACAACAAGTTTTATAGGTGTAATAATCAACTTTGAATGATCTTTTTAAAGAACTATCACTGCCCAGCAACGCATTGACAATTACTATAGCAAACAATTTAGAAAGTTTTGACACTGCAATAAAGATTAAACTTCAGTTAAATCAGTTGTCTCTATAGTTGTTATAAAAATTAATGGGTGAATATTCTCTGCCCTTCTGAAGTTCTTGGCTTCCTACAATTTTGTATAAATTGTGACAAAATGGACGACTTACAAGATCAAAGACCTTCAGATTTCTGCTGTGTACCGCACTTCAGAAAGCCCTCCTCTTAATCAGACATTTTTGCATGGTAATAGTTAAGAGTTTTGTCACAGAGGCCAAAAAAAAAATGCACTACATATTTTTCCTTTAGTTTGATTTTGAAATTGTGTGGTTTGACATTTCCGATAAAAGCATATGGACTGGTCGATATGATTGCATACACTGGAAACAGTTCAATGGGCTTTACTTTAAAACATATTCTGTTTTGAAACCTATATTGTCCTTTGCATTGCTGTGAAACACAGACCACCTTTAAGTAACATATTTAAAAATGAGTTTTATTGTGCTATGCTATATAATACTAAAAAAGGGCAATAATGGATTTGGATTTATTGAAAAATTTTTAAAATCCCAATGTGACAAAATGCACACAACAGAGAAAGCATTATTATGCTATAAATTATATTGCTTTCAAGCTCTGGAGTTTGTGATTAATTAAGAAAGCTTAAAATGAAAAATCCCAACTATTAGAATCTGGCTAGAGACGTACCCCATTTCAGAAAACTTTTGAAATCGGCAAGAAGCTAGAGAGCCTTCATGAAGATAATGTACCATAAATCCATACAATGTTTTCAAAGAAGTTTCAGAGTTTCTCCCTCGATCATTATAAACATCTACAATGTTTGTTCATCAACAGCGAAGTAGTTGCCAGAAGGATTTCTGGCAGCTACTTTCTGCCAGATGACAGAAGCCCGTGTGTTGTGTCACTTTTAATGGGGCTAAGCTGTGCCACCAGGCAGTGGGTGTATGTGTGTGGAACGATGTTTTGCCATTTTTGTTATATTTTTTGTTTAAACCTAAAGCAGAAGAAAAAGGCTTTGATAATCACCTCTAACCTGGTCCCACTAATACACAACTAGCACCGTCCTCACATGGCTGGTAACATAATGAGCCTCCCAACATATAAACCATATCCATACAATTAAAATGAAAGCTCAGTGCTTTTTTTGCAATTTTGCAATCCCAGCCATCAGAAGAAGTTCATCACACACAGAGATCCTTACACACACGATAATCTTTCGTTCTGTTTTATGCTGGTTTATGCTAAATTTAAAAGATTGTGATCATAAACCTTTGGAAACCCCTGGTTTCTGTTAAACTCTGGAGTACAGGATGAACGTCCAAGGCACATTTTTGTACCATTTAAACTGCTTTACTGAAGAACATTCACAAATGAAGGTGAACCACAGGGGTTCTAAAAAGAATTGGAAAAGTTTAATTGTTACTTAAAATGACCAATTAAAATAAAGCACTTTCCTAAAGCCTTTTTCTTTTACCATACAGACATAATTAACTGTAATACTGTCATATGCCCTCATTTTCAACCTGGGAACCATAACCCAGATCCCAACTCATTATTTTATTCAAGAGCTTATAATACAGAACTTGATCTTAAGTGAAACTACATACTCAATTCTTGACATACCTCTCAGTAAATTATGATGTAAAGTTTACATTCTCATATTACTGGCAGGTACTTAATACAGATCTTACACTCCACAGGAAAACATCTCAAAACCCAAGAATCCTGAACGTTAGTTATATATTCTTCACTTAATTTTTATGAGCACTTTGCAGGTTACCCTTTGTTTCGATTTCTTTCTTAAAGTCTAATTATTCCATATGTCCTTTCATATTTTGTCTGATTTGCAATTGTATTCCTCATTATCATTTTGTGAGGATATGCTGCTATTTCCTCTGGTTTCATTTTCTCTTTTATGTTTCGCTTGTACAAAATTAATTACATTGTACCTTCAAGCATAATTTTAACAGTGTCTCCATTGCACTGTGTCTGCCTTTAATTAATGCTCTTCTAATGTAGGTTTTAGAGCCAAATGGTGCAATATTCTGAGCATCAAAGAAACAAAAGATCTAACAAAGCTGCAATGAAAGAATCAGACAAAGCAGCAGACAATGTATTCTCATTTAAAAAATGTCACTTCAGTTTTATTTTAGATAGTGGAACCAAAGAAGATTGTTTCTACTTTTTCCTCATTCATCACCAAACTTTGCAGTTAGGATCACTCCAATCTGGGAATAAATCTGCAATTTATGAAATTAGGTTAATTTCTCAATTGTCTGCCCATCTATTGCAACTCCCTAATCCGCATCCCTCTTGTAGTTTGGTTTTTTTTAAAAGTCCTGGCAAGTCATGGAGCTCCCCCATCAAATGCAATATTCATGCAATCTCACATGAAGTAACACTGAGGTTCTCTCTCGGTTGTCTATCGAAGAGGGCAATGGGAATATTCCATGAATTGGTCTATTTGCATATTTTTTGAAATGCATAGTGTTCTCTAACCATTGATCTAACACTTATTCAGCCAGGAACTTAAGCCTACCACAGACACCAAGGTATGTACTTGTAGCTATATAGGATTGTGGATATTTTAGACTCATTCAGATATTTGGGTTCCAGGGACTTCAAAGTGAAGCCTTGGGTGTTTCCTGTTTCTATTAGGCAGGAAACAATTTTTACTGAGGTCAGGAGTTTTCTTATCACATTAAGTTTCCAAAATTCATTTTCAACATATAGCAAGCATGAGCAAAAGAGAGCTTTTACAACTTTCTGAGCAGTAAAAACTAATTTGTCAGCTGTATACAGTTACTTAAGTGAACTCAGGTAAGTACCAAGATCTAAACTACACTTTCACTTAGATACTCAGATAAAGGTGACAATGGGATTGGTTAAAAAAGTATCTCTCATAGTTGCAGAAAGTGCTGAAAAACAATGTTTGTTTATATCACACTGACTTTATTATGCACCAAGGTGCTGCATGGTTTTCAGTAAGACCATTTTCTGAGCTATAATAAACGGAATATTTGTGAAGGAGATCATTATAGGTAATTAAAACATTAGGGAGTTAGTTTTGTTGGATGGAGGTGCTGAGTTTTAAACCAAAAGTATGTGCTTCAATTTTTTTTTTTTTTTTTAATTTGCATTTGTGATTTAAAGGGGTCAAATTAAAATTATTTCACTTAAAAAGGAGGAGGGTTGTCTGACAATTATTGTAAAGGAATGTATTTTTAATGGGGACAAAGCCTGTCCTGGGATTCACATGAATGGCTACCACTGACTTTGATCAGCACTATATCCACACATCAAAAGACATCACTTGTTCTAAACCGCTTTCGCTCATTGTTTGATAAGCACTAGCCAGTTGAGATGAAGTTTGCACACTGCAATCACCAGCCTACATTGATCCGAATTATGCAGAAGTCACTTGAAATGCAAGTTTCTGGATTTTTATTTGTTTAATTTTATGAAGAAAAGCAAGCTTTAAAGCATTTTATGTAGAAAAGAATCAAATATGCTTTGTAATAGAATAAGAGGTAAAGGAAACAAAACTAGGCGGGTCATATTTAGAGCTGAGCAAACTTGACAATGTCTCTTTAAGGTGAAGGAATAATACAGTTAGTCAAAGTTCTACCTTTCATGGTCTTATAATGTCAAGAGAACAGTATTTCAAAGCATGACATTACACAGGCTCAGTCTTTTCAAGAACACAAAAACTTTGATTTCAGAAACAAATGAAAGGAAAAATGTGACTCTGTGAAACAAAGCACTCCACACGTATATTTTTAGTGCCATGTGTTCAGACTAAAGGGCCATATGCCCTCACATTAGTTAATGCAGGAAAAAAGGCATTTCCAAATCACCTTTGAAATTTTAGTTCTTAGACAGTAAATTTAAAACTGGCCAGTAGGCAAGAGCCAGAACCACATTTTGAAACATTAAATACCTTGAAACACCTTTTGTATCTCAATTTTACTTTCATCCCTGAATCTTTTTCTTTGAAGATTTAACAATGGACCATCTTTTTTTTTTTCCTCCTGCAGCTTCCTTCTAAACCCTAAAGGGGAACTTTCCATACAGTCAAAAATATGGTAGTTGCTTTTCATACGTGAAAAGATCAAAGTTTTCAGAGAAAATAAAGATTCAATTTAAATACTTCACATACATTGTCAATGTGGTTGAATTACACTCTTTTCCCTTTAACCTCTGCTAATATTTATTCTTCTAACAAAGGCAATAGTCATAATAGCATTATATCACTGTGAATCCAGAATCTATTCCTTTTGCCTCGATATCATAGCAATGAGCACTTTCATACAAGTGTATTTTGTGCCTCAATAACTTTTATTGTTTATGGGCCAAACATTAATGAATGCAACGTGCCACAGAAAGACTAATGTTCTTTGGGTAGTATTAGACTCCAGCTTCAGAGCGTTCACAGAACTTGTCAAAATGCAGATGAGGCCAAAGCCTCCCATGATACATCACCACTACTCTATAGACCACTACAGACCTCTTGACATGTAGAGGCGCAGTGTCATACGCACTATAATGCTGCAGAATAGATCAAAGATAGTAAAACATCTGGTTCCAGTGTCTTTTCACTGATTTGAGATCATTGATTCATGAGTCATTATTGGAAGATAAAGGTACCCTTTCAGAGGCATTCACATAGCAGAAGATGTTCATGAAGGAGAAACAGATAGGCAGATATTTAAATACCTCTCAGCAAGATTACATAGCTTTTAGAATGAATATTAAATGCGTGTCAATTTTTAGATTGGAATGCAAAGGTGTAGAATTTCTACAACATGAAACTTGAATACAGAGCACAGGAGAGATTTTAAGCAATAAAGAAAGCAAGGGAAATAGAGATTTTGTTTCTCATTTGGGAAGACAGTGTTAGCCAATTATACTATTTAGTTTCAATTTATTTTAACTTATAATAAAAAGTTTTTACCAATTGTAGCGTTACTTTTGGCAAGTGCTCAGAACTAAGTGTACATGTCATGTGTTTTGATAGGTGCAACTTCTGCATGGACAGTCCTTGACTACTAAGAAACACCCTGTATCTGACTGTTCAGTCATATATTCAAATTTAAATTTAGCAGCCATGTACCTAACTGACAAGATTTGGGCCTTAATATTTAATGCATTTTATACAATCAAACATTGACCCCTATCCACCAAGTTGGGGTTATTTGCAAGAGCTTCAGTTAAATATAATCCGAGGTAAATTTGCTCTAACTCAAACTATTAAATGATCTAGATTAACTGGCCTTCTGCCTCTTTGAAGTTTCATTAGAGGGAATCATCCTGCAGTTGACTAGGTACCTGCTTTTTTTGATTAGATCAAATAGATACAGCTTCCACTTCAAACAGTTTTTCATCTTTATAACAAAATACATCCTAGAGCTTTGTCATCTCCACGGTGCCAATCTTTGCAACTCCTTAAGTAGCACCCGTTTCCCTATGTCTAAAAGATTGGTTTGTTTGCTCTGTCAGGCTCATTGCACAAGCCAGCTCAACTTTCTAGTCTTACGTAACATCAAGTAGTGCAATACTATTAACTGCTTTTTCAAGATGAACTGTTTTTCAAGTATTGCTGGCATTTGACTTTCAACTACTTTTCAAGTATTGTTGATGTTCAAGCTTCAAAGTTCTTTGTGTGCTACAAAAAAAAATCCCAGCTCACAAACTTCCCTGTGCCCATAAGAGACCAATTGTTTTAGAATTAAACTTGATGGAATGTGTAGCCTATCCTTGGACTGTGTGTCCGATGTGTACCAGCACTTCTACCAGTACTTTCTTTGCAAGTGTATGTACACTAGATGTTGAAAACAAAACAGTGATCCCACAAGAGAAGAAGCCCATGTTGTTTCTATAGATTTACAAATAGCTAAGAAACAAAATTCAGACAATGAGCACAGCATGGCAGGTAACCAGGGAAAGGGTTTTTGAAAAGGTTACTGGCAAGTTAACCCAAATTAATACAGTTTTCCAAAGAAACCAAACCTTCAAACAGAAATCTAAAATATCAGTATATCATTCCCAGCCACCAAAATCTAGGGGATGCTTGCCATTGACTTGAAGTCGAGAAGAAGCTGTGCATGTAGTGATAAAAAAAGGAGTTGGATTAGTAAAGAAATGGAGACAGATACTGCAACTTTCAAAAGAAAACTAACTGTTCAGATTTGACTCTAACCGAATGGTGATCAGTTTTACAAAGCAAAAAAGCAGAGTGGTTTTACCTGAACTCAACCATCTGGCTTCAGGAGCACAAGTATGAAACTACTTCACACATACTCAGCTTTTACATTCTCCCACAGTAATAAAGTGCTCACATTTCTGCTCCTACAGCCTTTGAGAATCCACACTAACATTAGGAACTTCCATCCCCCAAAGTGGTATTCTTTAGCAGTTTTTACTGTTTGGTGATCACCTAGGCAGAAACTGGTAATGAAGCTTGGATTAGGCCTCTGGTAACTATTTACTTCAAACACCACCTAATTTACCTCCATAATCACACAGTATTCCATTAGAATGCACTTCAATACTTATTATTTTACCGCTGTGAACTGCTTTTCCATTTGATGATACCTATAAGAAAATGCAAGCATATTTTAAAGATACAGTGGTGTCTGAGAGCAGCAGCAGCTCTGTTCACCTTACTTCAGTAAATGAACTGGTGGGCACTCTTTGACCAATTACTGTGATAAACTCATTTTGAGCACCAGAAGACAGGTAGATGACATTAAGCACTTGCTGGAATTTTTCAGACTAAAGAGAACATACTATTAGCTCCCCACTCCCTATTATTTCTTGAGTCACTGGGTCTCATCAACAATGCAACAAGACAATTGCCATGCAGCACAAAAGATGGATTTAGGGTTTCAAAGTACAGTAATTCTGGCAAGAATCCTGATTCATAGTCTTCATGATCAAAAACATCCCAATACACTTCACAACAAAAATAACAGTACACAGTGATATAATGATCATTATTGGTGTGGAATCTGACACATTTGTCACCCTTAGTGCTACTATCTCATTTAAACTATTTAAATACCTGAAAATCCCTTTTGTCTAGCTTAAATTACATGTTTGAAGCTTAAGCTTTGGTGAATGATTTAAATTTGGTGAGCATTCTCTTGTTCCAAAGCAGAGACAGAAATTTGAAGTCTATGAGCTGTGTTAAACAATCATTTATGGATATACGTTAGCTCTGTTTCCCAAAACACTAGTGATTCACTATGTAAGACATTAATCCCATGTTTACCTGGAGAAGAGGCTGGTTTGTCATTGCACTGGTTCTCAGTTTTTCAAACAGAATCATGAATTTTGTGCCACCACTAATAACGTAGCACTATAGGCAGCTATACCCTCATCACTGGATCCAGTTTCTTCATACAAGTTTCTCTAAGGTACTGAAAAACCCATAGATTTGAATCAAAATTGTCTATATAAAACATCCCAAAGGAGAAACTACTTCAATACTAAAAGCTGTATTTAATTAATGACAGTCTTCCGTGTGCATTCAATCGGTAGATGTGTATCCCAGACACATGCAAGTGCAGATCCTACCTAAGAAAACTCAGGTACAGGTCTTAACATCATAGATTGATTTTTTTGTTTCAATAAGCATTTTACATGTATTATAGCTTTATGAATATGTCTTTCAGCTACTATTCTGTTAAAGGAAAATGTTTTAATTAGGGTCCAGTTCTGAAGTGAGTTTTGTCTAGTGCAGAAACACTTAAATTTTACTGCTTATTTCCTTTAATCAGGCATACCATGAAATGATCTTTTCAGCTATACCACTAGTGGTGTAAACTCTCCCCTGCACCACCCAACTCTTTGACCAACTCCAGGCTACTCTGGATTGTCTCACACTCAGCTGGCTCCTGTAACTATGCTAAAATACAATCAGAGAAAGCAGCTTCTAATTTTTTCATCTTGTAGCCACAATGCAGAACAAATGACTTTGATGTTATTGACTAAGTAGTAACATTAGCTCACCTAAGTCAAAGCCTGAGGATACAGGTAGCTCAGGTTTCGTTCAAACACAGAGTGAAAAGTCAGAAAGCTCCTTGCTTAAGCATGTTCATATGCACACCCATCTGCAGTCTACTCTTGGTGATCTACTCTTACAACATGCACCTTTCAGTCTCTGTGAAACACGCTACTAGAAAAGTAGTTGAAAAACTTCATAAAACTACCCCTGCAAAGCACCAAAACTTAGAAATTAGTGAACTAGCAAACTGAATATAACAACTTCAGCACAATCAAAAAATGCTGTGGAAGCCTTTCTTCCAGTCTTTCTTGCTGCAGGTAATTGAACAATTGTGATTGTGCTCTGCATCCAACTAGAAAAGGGCATCTTAAAACAACCCCTCAGTGTAAATTACTTTCAGATAGTTCAGAAAACTTACAGCACTTGGGAGTTATTTTCTACCTCTCTCACATTTAGCACATGCACATAAGTTCTGGTATGCTTTGATCTTTTCCCTCACAAGATAGGGGCTGATATTATACTGCACAATTTCTGAAAGAAAAATTAAAGGAAATTAAAGGCACCACTAAAACATGGACTTTTTTTTTGTACTAAAAGGAACTCAAATAGGGATAAAACATCTCTTTGGCTCAAAATGGAACTGATCAATCGTTCAACAGTTGGAATTCATGCAGTCTTATTTAATGATGTGCTCTAATGGCTGCCTTTTTATGCTTCATTTCCCAATGGCAATATACGATGACACAGAGGAAAAGCCATGTAATGCACTGTAACAATATCGTGGATTGATGCTAAGATTTAATGGAAAGAAAGTAGTGCCAAATGTTAACATTTCTAAGGAAGCAGACTGATGGATGGGTGGTCTGTGCAAGCTAACCCCTAGAGGATGCAAGCTGCATTCCTCTGCAGCAGCACATCCACTTGCACTTGAAAGCAAATTAATTTCAGCCACTGGGGGCTTGCTTTTCCAGAGTGATACTGGGAAGTTTTACAGGCATGGCTATTCACACATGATCATCTGCAATATATTCACAACTGTACACATCAATAAAATGCTGTTTCCACATTTGTATGTTCATCTAAAATTATCTGACTTACTAACTACTATGACCATTTCAATGTGAGTATAATATCAAAGACAAGTTTATTACAAAAAGACAAGCTTCTGATACTTGTAGGGCATTTCCAGAAGGTGACTGAATTAACCAACATTACATATAATAAAAATATTTCTCTGTTAAACTCAAAACATGTAAACTCTTAAAATAAGAGGCATATATAGAAAGATCTAGGCACTTCCAAATAAACATGGATGTTTACTTTCTAAACCTGTACCTAAAATCAAAAACCAAACTCTTGATGCTAGGATCTTATTAAGCTACATAAACTTAACCAACAAAAGGTAAAATATAAGATATAATTATTTTAAATAGTGAAATGTATACTCAGGAATACTAGTACTTAGTACACAGACACAACAAAAGCTTTGCTTGTGCTGCAGTGTGTTCATACTGAAAGGACTGTAGGCTTAAACAGAGAGAACCACCAAGGAACCTAAAGTTATATTACAATATCACATAGAAGATGTTAATTCATTTCTTTTTCTTAAATCTGATGGTGTTCTTCAAACACCTTTCCCCTTTGAAATAGCATGCATTGGCCGGCCACTCCTGCATCTTGCATGACGCTTTGACCTCTTGATAGAAGCCAAGCATTTGCTGCTCTTTGCTCAGAAGGGCACACTTATTTGACTATGCAAAAAATTAGCTTTCTGCTGTTTGCCAAGTACACTCACTTCCCTCTGCAGAAGTGCATAAGGTCTTACACTCCTTTTAGCACCAGCTTTTCCTTCAGGCCCCCTCTTTTATGTCCCTGAGAGCTGAAGAAAGTACTATGCATTTTCACATTCTTGAATAAAGTAAAAATTCAACTTCTTCACTACACGCGTCTCTCTATAGTAATGAAAGGTGGATGCCTTCCTGAGCCCCAGAACATTACATGTACTGACTGTAATGCACATCAATCTGTTGACAGGGATGAACAGCCCATACAAGCAACAAGTTTTCACTGCAAAATGTTAACCCTTTGGTAAATCAATTGTACCATATAGCAAAGAAGTCTCATATTTTATCTAGAAAAGGGCTTTCTACTTTTTCATTTGATTCCTAATTGGCCATTAAGAAATGCATTCTCCTTTATCAGTCTCAGATTGATATAACATGCTCCCATTTTAAACTTCTCTAAAGGTATCTTCACTCAAAGTCACAGTACATTTAACTAACAGTTTCATTTCAGCCTAAGATCTAAAGGAACTAACATATTTATTAAAGCATTTTGATCCTTCAGAGACAGATTAATAAGAAGCTTGTGACAGTTCAGCATGATAAAATGAGTCAATAAACAGAAATGTGCGCTGACGTTAGATATACTGATCCACAAATAATATAATACATATTTGGTTTGTCACAAAGAAAAATCACTTGAAAAAGCCATCGCCATGATTAAATACTTTCTGCTATCTCACAATTTCTATATTCTATAGAAGTTTTCCTTCAAAATTCCCTTGACAAATAAACCCAGCAAGTCTTTTTTATACATAAGGAAATCACAGCTTTGTATATCAATATGGAATAATGAGTCAACAAAATGCAGCATGAAAAGGGTTTAAATATTGTATGGATTTTTTGGGTAAAAATAGAGCACTAGATGCCAGAAGTGTTCAACCTTCATTCACTGTAAAACAGATGTTCGGGCTGCCTGACTAGCTCTCATTTACCTATGAATTATTATTTGTAATATACATGTTTTACAGTAACACCTCAAAAATTCAAATTATTTAATGTGGTTGTCAGTAACAACCACAGTAACAACAACAACAACAACAGGGGCTCTAGATTTAGACATGGCATATTCTTTCCCATCCAACAACTTTCTCTACTAGAATTAGAATCTAAAAATCTAAGTATCATTGTACTTCTCTAATAAACCACAAATAATAGTTGTCATACGCTGTTGAGCAGGTAACATGACCCGGCAGCCAGAAGTGACCTTGTAACACAGTTAACTATTTCCTTTATCGATAGAGACAATACCTGAGCTATCAGTACGCTTAATAGACAAAACCCAAAACCTGTGCACATGTAGGCAATTAGTATCATAATGTCTAATTTTTTTTACACATAGGACAAATACAAGAATTAGAAAGAACAGGAAGACTGAAGGGTCAGACAGTGGTGAATGCTGTCCTCTTCTTGTGATGAAAATCACTCTTCCTCTGTCCCTGCTCTTGTCTATTCATTGCTTCATATCTTGTGAAGGTGAAGCTTGGGAAATACATATACACATACATGCCCCACACACATTTCTGGTACTAAACCTTGAATAATGGAGTAAATGGTTTTCTCATTTTCACTGTTTTTACATCAGTGCTGCCAAATGACTTCCCTGATGCCCATTTTGATTTATGATGTGAGAGAATACTATAACTAATTTATACTAATAAATGTGAATGGCTCCATTAACATCGATACATATTTGAGTTTACACTACCGAAGAATCCATTCTGGTGTACTTAGAGCAATTTCAGAGTATTGCCTAATGAAGATAAAAGGTCATTGTGAAAACTAGCAGTGATGGAAACTTTACAGTACTCATACCAAGGTTCCAAGCTGTTCATAAAACTTAATGTAGTGTACTGCGTTATATGCTAATGCTTAAAATAATGGCTCCTGGGATTCTGGTCATAGTGATCCTGATCTAAATATGAAAATAACTTAATACCCTTTTTCCCTCCAGTCATCCCTTCCTAATATACTTTATCTCTCTTCATCCAACCCATCAGACTGATAGGACTTTATACATAGGAAGAACTGGAACACACCCCACAAGTTGCTTATCACTTCACACAATGAGAGTCACACTTGGTTTCTCTAGCATGAGTGTAACAGTGCCAGTTAATCACACTACATTGAAATAATTACCATGTAACAACGCAATACACAGTAAACAGCAAGACACAACAGCAAATTCTGTAGTAAGAGAATAAATAGTCAAAATAATTAAAATCCCATAAAATAATTTCATTTTTGTCCATTAACCAGTGTTTTTGAACTCAGCCCGAAAAAAATGCCAAATTCATAGTATAGAACTTTACCTTACTGTTTTATTTTCATTAAAGCATTCAGGAGACAATCACCTATGAGGTGCTGACCTGATGTTGACCTTAAGTGACTACAGGTGTGTCACTAGGCCCAATCTTTAGCCCAAACCAGAGCCAGTTAATTTAGGAGGCTTACAAAGCACACTTGCTCCTTGCACATGTGTAACCAATCATTACAAGCACCTTTGAAGCCTAAGTTTCAGCTCCATATTCTGTCTAATCAAATGTGCAGCTTGCAGAAAGAAATAGAATTCCCATACTTTCAACAGAAATGTTGTAGCATCAAAATAATTTTTTTCTTCATGTACAATATGAGAACAGTAGTTTACGTAGTTCAAATTTAAGACTATTTTTCATCCAATCACTTCATCCCAGGAATCAGAGTTATTACATGCAGTTAGCAGTATCAAAAATTTGTCAATAACAATTAAATGAATTTTACCTTTCAGAAGGTGGTAAGAATTTAACTTCTGGAATTTCTTGAAACCTTCATCACCTGGGAATGGGTACAATTTGCTGTCTTTGCTCTTGCAGTAGTCATGAAATGAGTTTCTTCATATATAGATGTCCTAAGTTTGGAAAGAAAAAGCTGTAAACTGTGTAAACTCTAAAGCAACTTTTTGTATAGCAGAAACAAGATCCTGTCCTAGACAATAGGAAGATACATTCTAGAATTATTTTCCCTCTTTTTTTAAATTATTTTTTTGCTTCTGAAGTTCTTAAACTCTCTTCAAATCCTTCATTCCAATGACTGGAAATATTTTGCTATGTTTTATTGTCTTTTAATAATGGCATAGAAAGTTAGCAATTTTAAAATTAAGAGATGGTGTCTCATACTTCAGCAACAACTTCAGAAAGTTGCAAAGTTGTTACCCTAACAAATTGAATTAAAAAAATGGGACAGTAGAATTAATATTATGCTAATTTATTATAATAAACATATTTCTCTACTTATACAATTCTCTTCCCTATAATATCTCAGCAGTGCACAACACTAACTAATACACACTTCCAATATCCCAGTTAAGTAGAGAGCCTGGTTCTGCATACATATACATTCAGGAAACAGACAGATAAAAACATCTGATCCAAAGCCAACTGCAGCTATTGCAAAAATTCCTTCTAGTCCCATTTGCAATTTTTCAACTGCGCTGTACCCATAATTAAAAGTAAATGGGTGCTGAAAAGCTAGCCCTAGTAACTAACACATAACCTAGGGTCACATAATGAGCCTGGCTCAGATCTGAGAATGGAACTCAAATCTACTGAACTTCTACCCAGGGATTTAATCACAAAACTACTACTCTTAATTTAAAATCAAGAGGTTTTGAAAGAAATATTAGTACGGTGCTAATTTTTTACTTCAGGGGAATATATAATTACTCAGCTAACCATTTTTTTTTATTTCAGACCAAATAAGAAACCAAAGTTCTTCACTATTGTGTTAATTAAGGATTTTTATTCATACCTCAAAGCAATATACTAACCTCTAAATGATATTCCAACTGTAGCCTGAAGAGGAATAAAACCAAAGTACAATTAAGGTTTGCAGATCTGCCTATATTGTAGTTTTCTGACTGTAACCTTTCCACCCTGTTCTGTAATTAGTGAACCAGCTCGTAAGTTGTCCAGACACAGGTATTTTATGTAGAGCTCAAAGCTTCTCTGCAAACTCTGGAACAACCCCAAGAAAGAAGTAAAGCAATTCTGAACCAGAGGAACCGTGGTGCTACACACAGCACCCCTCTGTCTGTTTGGGGCAATTGAGATTCTTCCCCCACCCCTTGCTTATCAGGCCACAGCTTTTAAGTAGATAAAACACTGGCCTTTTTACCCTGCAAATTTTCCACACAGCCCAGTTCCTAAAATAAAATCATACATTTATTTTTATTTCCTGCTCCACACTCAGCACAATAAACCAAATATACATTCCTTTTGATGGATGCTACAGCTACAGACAGAAACAGCTTCCCTTACACCTGGGCTCCTTTGGCAGTGAACCGAAACAAGGAGCCAGGCCTTCTGCAAGGAGGGTGTGAGAGTCAGACTCACCTGAGAGCATCACAAGCCGCACACAGGACTGGACATGCAACCACCATCTATGTTATTTCTCTGGTAGCCTCTGAAATCAGGGCTTTTAGGTCAAAATCCAAACTCCTTTGTTTCTCCAGACTCTGGAGCCTATAGCCAGGTGTTCATGAACCAACCCATAGGGGCTCACCATAAGCTAGACAAATAACCTGAATACCTGATAAAACATTTGAGGGCTCTGGCTGCCTCCCTCTCCCCGACAGCAGTGTGTACCCTCAGCCACACTGGAGCCAGGTGCTAGTGAGGAGCACTTAGAGCCTGCTGGGCCCAAGGACAGAGTCACTCAGGCACAGCTGAGCTACCAAGCCCTAGGAGACCATGGCTCAGCAAGGCCTGGCCTAGTTGAGGTAGCCTAGAATTAGAAGAAACTCCTGCAAGCCCCTAGGAATACCTCCAGAAACTATTTTAGCTTTGTTACCTTCCCACAACCTTTGAGATAATGAGCCAAACAGCAACAACTACTCTAAAAAAAAACCCAAAACCCTCACTCTCAAATTAGAGCCAGCTGGTGCTGAGCTGGAGCTGCACCTGAGGGAGCACAGACCCTCTCTTCACAGGCCCAGCCACCTCCCCTGGCTGCCCAGCAGAGCGAGGGGCACAGGCAACTCCTACACTGTCCCTAAAGCTTTTGGGGGTTTGACTTCCTGCTCCTTTATGTCCTGTTTCCCCTGTCTCTACACTATAAATCCTGGAGGGAGAGACAAGGCTGATTCCTGCCCAGAAAGCAAGAGCACCCAGTTGAGGTGAGTCTGAGAGGGTTTCCCCTCGGGGAGGGGGGGGTGGAGGCTGCTGGCCAGCTGTAATTCTAGTTAGTATTCTGCTTAGACTGCATTGATTAAGTAAAAATTGAGATGATGTTTTAGATATTATTATAAAAAAGCACATAATGTTTTTTTTTTTTTTTAAGCTTCTGAAGTAGGAGCATTGTTCAGTAGGGCTGTGCTGTAAAAACAGCACTGTTGAGTAGGTTTCCTACAGCTGGGACACAGCAGATACCACCATGGCAGTTATTTTCCTGTGATGGGAACGTGTGCGAGAGCTTTGTCTGGAATGTTCTTATTTTGTGGGGTATTTGCTGGTCTCCTGAGGGACAGGGGCATGTTAAGCTACCCTAGGAGTGAAGTGAAGAATTTGGTGGGGGGCAATAAATGTGAATAGCATTGCCAGGTTGCAAAATTTGTGTGCAAGTGGGCTGTGTCCCTGCAGCAAAACCTCACCAGTTTATCACTGGTTACATGTTGCTGTTATGAGAAGTGACATAGGTGAGATGATTGTACTGCCCATTTCATACCATCCCTCTGCTCTTCCTGCCAGTGCTCCTTAGAAATGCTTGGCCTGTGATGCACCATACCATGTTGTGACATTTGTGTAAAGTATATGTTTATGATCAGAATGCAGCACTTGGACGTAACTGCTTCACAAAATCTAGTACTTAAAAAAAAAATCTCCAAAAAGCAATTCTGAGAACACATTCAGGATGTATTCTCTGGTTTTTGCTTTGTTCAGAGTAAACCTTTTCTTTGCCTTTCACATGGAGCTTTTAGAGTACACTTGAGTCATACTTTCATACTGTTCTCTAGAACCTGAGAGCTAGCAATATAAGGATTTTTAAATTGAAGTTGGGATTCTCAAATAATCTGAAGAGCCTGAGACTGGGACTGGAGGAGAAATAAACATCACCAGTCTAAATATCATGAGTGTGATAACAGTGAGCAGGGATAGACTAGAGATTTATAGGGGAATGTGATAAAAGAAGAAAGCATGAAAATAAAAATGCAACATTCCAGTCTATTTAATCTTTCTTTTGTAATTTATTGATTAACTAAAAAGTTGAAGTGGGATGCTGCTAATAAGCATGTAAAGGAAGAACTGAGGCAGGCACTTTATTTGGGGAGGTTTCTGCTGATGTTCTGAAAGTGAAACAGCTTAATACCAGAGTGGGTGAGAAGTGGGTCATTCTTATAACCACATATAGCTGGCTGTGCCAGACTATTTGGCTGCTTACTTTCTACAGTAGTTTGACCACTTACACTATTTGTGTCACCATGTTGGATATCTGTTTGTATCTCTGAGAAAAAAAGTTCCTTAAATAGCCCTTTCTTTACTGTCTGTAATTGCAAACAAAGTATAATAGAAACCAGATCAAAGCATATCATGTTGATGTGCCTGCAACATTAACAAAGGAATAAAAATCCTACCCATATCTAGAAGGTGTTAAAAACACATATGCTGTTATTTTTTTTTTTTAATTTTGTTGTTGTTTTTGTAAACAAAGACATATTTACTGAAGAGGTGGCTTTATGCAAGCTGTTCTTTCAAACCTGTCAATGTGCCACTTGGATTTATGGTAACAGCTGGAAAAGCAGGAGTACCCATTCCCCATGTACAGGCAAAGTAGATCTCTAACAGGCTCCTATATTCTGTGTGGCATCTACAACCAAGATTTTGTCATCAATCAGAGCTAGTGAAATAAGTCTGGATAAATGAGAAAACTTTTAAAATATTAATACAGCTATCATTGCATAAGGCTTTGATTTTACGAAACTTGCTCTTGAGAATACTTCTTTCTGAGGAAGCCACCACATATCCAGGGCAGTTATTTTGCCAAACATAATTGTTTTTATATGACTGAAAGTACTTTTCAAGCAGCACTTAGGCAAAACAATTGTATTGATCTTCAAATAGAAATTATCCACTTTTGTTCACACATGAATTAATGGCAGTGGTGCAAAACATAAGGGGTATTCCAAATAATGAAGGTTCTATAGCCTTATAATGGATTTTTTAAGATCATCAAAACCCAGATGTTTCATTCAATGCACTTTTAGATCGGCTATTGGAAAGTAACTTCAATCTCGATAGGGTGTCCTGGGGCAAAGACCGCTGTCACAGCGGAGGGCAGCAGACGAGAACTGGTTCAGCGGCTCAGAGACAGGACTCCCAAAACACCTTGTGCAGCTTTTTGATTGGTTTGCCCTAATTGCCTGGAGAAATGATCTGGTTCTCATTTCAGCTGACTATAAAATTAGAATAGTAAGGGTTTTCAGAGATTGTTTGTGTGAATTTGAATTATTTAATGCTTTTAAAGTACTCTGAGAACCTTTGGTATTTTCATTGCAGTATTTCAAAAGCATAATTATTTTATTTGTACTAGTTAAATACTGTTTATAGGAGTGATATGTTGTCTGTGGCAAACACTGAGGCATAATATGATTTAACTTTTACTTTACTCAGTAGATCTCTTTATTTGTACTCAGTGCTTTTGCTATTCATTTGATAATTTTCTGTGCTTGAACAATGTGATTCACTATTGTTAGGTCCTGTGTTGGTTTCTCAGAACTATATGTCAAAATAAGACTAAATTTGCTTTGTAGGGGAATAAAAAGGAAATGATACTTCAGGCAGCAGCCCTGGTATTATGCTAATTGCACTAGTTTATTTTATACTATTTCACTGGTATAGTGGTTTGAAGAAGTGATCTTTTGTCCAGGCAGCTTCATTTTCCATTGTTTTTACACCTTTTCAGAGTGATTTCTAAGAAAAGAGGAGTACAGCAGCCAAGATGCTTCACATTTAGGAATCAGCGTATATGTTGATTATACTATGGTTGGCCTGTGTAAACTTGCTTCTGATAAATACGAAGAACCCCCTTTCAAATACTAATATGAACCAAAAGTCAACTTAGTGATCTGATGAGGTACTGACAAATTCACATCCTAACCTAAATGACATTTGTCACGCTGAAGTAGAAACAATTATTAATAATTTTCATTTCATTAGGAGCACTACAATGAAATGTCAACAACTTTAAAAGTGTAGCAGAAGTGTACAAATTAATTTTGATTTTCTGAAGTGTAATTATTTTTGTAAGTACCACACTGTGTAATCACTTTTGGCGCTATTACTCGTGCAATCAATAATACTTAAATGTACTTAGCTGTTTTCAAACATAGTTTCGTAAGGTCACCCTTTGCTGGTGAGGATAGTGTTGGTGGAAGAATGTAAGGAATCGTTTTCCAACTGGTCAAAGATATAGGGAAATTTAAAAAATCCATTTACGTCTATTTTTATTGATTGCCATAAAGGGGTCTTTGATATGCACACCCTTTTGATAAAGGACTGTCCTGCGGGTCCATTTCTGCCCGCCGGGTGGCAGCATTAGCTCTCTCTCATACGCGGCACCTCCTGGGGCTCATCCTACTCTGCGGCAGTAAGCTGGCTGCAGGGCTAATGCTAGTCCCTTGGGCCGGGCAGTCGGGCCAGATTGGGGCTCACATTAGCCAGATGAATGGTTGGTAATCATCTAGAGAGGTACATCGTGCCCACGAGCCCAGCCAGTCCTCAAGTGCCAGCGTTTGTTATAATTCACAAGCTTGTAATGCTTGAATACAGAAAGATCACAAGGCGATGTGATGGAAAGTTACTTTTTTACCTCGTGTCTTAAGACTCTGTACTGGGTTTGCGTGGCAAGGTTTTAGTAGTGGGGGGGCAAGTGATAGAGTGGGTTTGATGGTCAGCCAGTGTCAACCCATCACAGACCTAGGCAATTTAGCTGATGTTCTGATAGTTACACATCCATGTTTACTGCATTAACAGCATTTTGCTCATATATTTCTTTATCATTTTGTCAGTTTTCTGGAGATCTCTAAGACCAATTGCTCTGGGAATCTCTGCCAACACTATTGCAGCAGGGTAGGAGAGAAATTGTTGCCAGTTCAGCTCGTTAGTAGCAGCTTCCCATACAGACAATATTTAAGTTGGTTTCTGGAATCAACAGCAGGCTTTTAACGGATCCACTTTAATGTAACTTGAATGGGTCCTGGAGTCTCTTGCTATAACCCAGCCTTCAAACCTAGTTTACCTTCACCTGGAAAATCATATCAGTGACTTACCTGTATTGGAAGATACCACTTAGTGATATCTTAGAAGTCATTTTGGCTGACCTTGTGTACAATATATATCCCTGTCTCAGACTTCACTGTTCTGAAATTTTGTTTGATTCTTGGTGCAACTAAAACATGAAACTCTTTGCGAGTACTCTAGAGTCCACAGTTTCTAGGCAATGGTACTGGAACTGTGTAACTGGGCTAATTGCCAGGAAGCCAGGTGGGTTTTGTTCTGCTTGAGACTGAGCTACTCTGTAAAAATTGTTTGAATTTTGATGATGCAGCAAATGCTATTGGAAAGTGTTTTGTTGGAATTTTCAGCTAAATATGAAGTCCATAAAGCAGCCCGTTTGCACCTGAATTTGATACCAAAGAGAGCTGCTGATACTAAGGGACAATTATGTTTTAAGCTCCCAATACCTGTGTATTATTTTAGTGTTAATCAAGTGATTATCAGCACTATATACCATTAACTCCAGTGTAAAAGAGAAAGTAATTGAAAAATCCCTATTGGGTTTAATCAACTGTAATCCATGGTCTTAGTTCCTCATCAGTCTCATTGGAGCCTCTTTGGTGTACACAGCAGTGTTCTCCAAGCCTGTTCCCCTGGTTTCTTGGGAAGAAAATCTCACAGGATCAGTGGTTCTGAAATATACACACAGCTGTGAAGTCTTTGGTTACTTTTCCAGTATGAGGTAAACACAGAATTTGCTTTAGGTAGACAATTTTTATTAAATAAAACCAAAATCAAACACCAAAACTAAACATCTTGCTGGTTTGAATTTCTGGGTAATAATTGTGGGCATTCAATTGTGGGCATCTTCAGTTGAGTTATTGTAAATATGTTCAAAATACTGTAGCAGATAACAATCTTGTGTTATTTCCATTTCGCTAGAAATACTGTTCTAATGAATCACAGCTTAATTTTCATAGCTCATCAGGCTTGGTTAGATACTATGAATATACAGGATCGTGGATAATTACCTCAGCTTAACTAGGTGGCATTTGGAAGTTACACTATAATTTAGATTGGATTTCTAATTTTATTTGAATTTTGGTTTTTGTTACATGCGCTAAAGCATTCAAGTTAAAAGAAAAAGCATATGGTAGATAACATGCTCATTCTAGGAAGCAGCAAAGATAATTCTGTCTGCTCTTATATGGATTGTGTCTGTTTGTATCTTCACATGCCACCAGGTGACTCTGGTATCAGGATACTAGTGCTTAGTAGTAAGTAAAACCCCAGCCCAGGTTGTCTGGGGAGGTGGTCGATGCCCTGTCCCTGGAAACATTCAAGGTCAGGTTGGACAGGGCTCTGAGGAACCTGCTCTAGTTGAAGACTTCCCTGCTTATGGCAGGGGGTTGGACTAGATGGACTTTAAAGGTCACTTCCAACCCAAACTATTCTAAGATTCTAAAATCAGGAACAGTTAACACGGTTTTCTCTGCAGTCCACTAGATCACTCTGGAGAAGATGCCTGAACCTATTCAGTAGATGAAACAGAAGCTTTGTTTGTGTGACCTGCTGGGATACATCCTAAATTCTACAAAATAATGATGGGATTTTTTTTTTTTTTGCCACAGACTGTTGAATTTAAAAGGCAGGATCAGTAAGTCAAAACTGGAAAAGAAGAAAAAAAACCAAAGCAGGCCTTGTCAGCTGCAATTACATCTTCTAGTCACTGAAATATAATATAATTCAATGTCTGTGTTAGCATTCAGCATTGTTAATTCATGGGCGAGTAATTTAGTTGAATTCTCAATGAGAAATTGAATTTGAGGTGACTCAGCAGGAAAATCAGTGTGTTCTATAATTGAATGGAAAACAGTTGAGTTATTGCTGGCAGTGAGCTTGATGTAACAAGCCTTTGTATTACATGTGCCATGAAGAGACTTAACAGTCTGACAAGTATTACATTTATTTCAGATAATGAAGCACAATAAAATGTGTAGTAATTAAGTGCTAAAGAAAACTTCATGACCCAAATCCAATGTGGAAGGTCCCAGTTTAGGCAGAAGCTGGGAGGTATTGATACAAACAATGTTTCAGGTATGGAGTTTCAGTGTAGATGTAGTTGATTCTGCCTTGGGATACGAGATGGTTAGATGATGTTTCTAGGTCCTTATCAATTTCTTTTTGACACTTCTGTGTTTGTTAGATTACAGCATTCACATCCACATCCAGCACGAATTTGAGTGGAAGAAGCAGAGTGAGAAATGTCCTCTGAAAGGTGGACATTTTATCAGGACTCACCTGATAAAGTGGCTGGTGAATGCCTGCTCCGCATTAGGAGCTGCACCCCAGCCCCTTGAAGCTCTGGCTTGGCATGCAGTTTGCCTGCTAACAGCAGAACGCTGCCTTCCGCAGGACATGGCTGCAGCACTTTACAACAGGCGGTTCATTTCTGGTTCAAGCATTCTGCTGAGGAGAAGGTGAGGTTTAGCTTTGTCTCAACCAAGTACAAGACAAGGGAGCTACCCTTCTGCAGGAACAGGCTTTTGGGGCACTTGGTGACTATAGAACTTTATTTGTTCACTCTCAAAGCTGAAATATGAAGACCTTTGAAAAGGATTTCATTCTAGACCAGATTTTTTGGTTCAGGCCAAAGGTAACTCCCCTAAAATAAATAATATCAGGGAATGCTTAAATTCTTTGATATAACTTTTGATTTTTTTAGAAAAAAATCCACAGATGCTTTCTGAGCCTCTAGTGAGGCCAGTGGAAGTTGTGTATGGTTTGGAGGCCATGTGGCTGCAAGAGCATGTTATGTATGTGTGTCTCTATCGTTAACGGGTGCTAAATCATCACTAGTGCCTTAACTCCAAAATGGCTTCCTGCTGAGTGCAGCCTGGCTGGGAGGACGAGGCTTGCTGGCCTTCACAGAAACAGTTCTAAGGCTGGAACAGCCATTGGTTTGGATTACAGCGATTGGATGTGTGAAACTTGAACATACTCAGGGAGGGGATCAACAGGATGGTTTCCATGAGTTGGAAGTCTGGACGTACGTGTGATTTTAAGCTAAAAGTTTTTTCCTCTTGAACTCTGTAGAATAGTGGACATAAGTATTTTTAGGAAGGTCTTGACTGTTCATTTAAGTAGACTTGTCCATGTAAGTAGATTTGCCTTGTCAAGGTTGTTTTTTTTTAATCCAAAGGCAACTTTCATAGGCTGGCTGGTTGGGTGATTCTTTAAACATAACGGTTAAACATGGAATGTGTTTCCATTGATTTAGCTTTTCCCTAATATCTAAGATTTTAGTCTAATATCCAAGATCTGTGTTAGTGCTTGGAATGCCAGTCTCTCCCCTGTGAAATGTGTGATTGTAAACTTTAGTGGAAAATATACTTATCTCTAAGATAAATATCATAGTAAACAGGTAATGTGTGACAACTCATCGCAGCTTTCACAAAGGCATGCTAAGTAGCAGATGACTTATCAATAGCATTACAGGGTTGCTTTGGAATGTACATGTATCTGCATTTTCAATTTGTCAAATGCTTTATAAAGGATGCTAAAACCTGATTTAAACATAAAAGCAGATGCATTCTTTTGAACAGGGATTAGAAAACAAATAATTAATCATACATACCTGAGGATTTATGTAAGAAGCTACTTAAATAAGAATAATAAACCTACAAATGCAGTCTCTCCACCTATTTTGCATTCTTTTGAATTAAAAAAGTGGGGATTTGTTTGGTAGATAGCACTTGACATAAAAATATGCTAAAATATTCTCCTGGTATTTTATAGAAATAAAAAGTCTTAACAAACATACTATACTGTTTTTAACTGGGTGGCAAGTGCTTTACAAATGCTGGAGCTTGAAAGCGGTAGTGCTGATTAGGTAAATTAGACTTGGAGTAACTGGAGGCTGAGCAGGCCACCTACATCAAGGAGGTTTGCTTTCCACTCGGTAACAAATCGGAAATTTGCATGAGGGTCACGAAGAAAAGATTGCCTGGCCCGAACAGGCTTCTGAGTGTTAGGGGAAGGCTATAAAACTGACTGGTTTTGACTTTAAGCCAGGTGAAACCAAGTTGATTTCACAGTTATGTTTTTGAATCCGCACATCAAACCAAAATCAAAAGGTCTGGATCTGAGGGAAGTGAAAGAGAAAAACAATTTTTTGCATGAACAACTACAGGATGAGATCACCAACAGTCACTTATCTTTAGTGTTTAGTGCCAGTCTCTAGCACGTGCTGTAAGAAAGGTCTGTACTCTTTGTTCAGCTGAGTGAGTTTCTAGAAGTTCAGGACTTGAAGTGAATTTCATAGAATAACAGAGTTTTTATGAATAAGGTTATGCAATTCTGGCAGGACTTCTGGGATTTTAGTGACCAATACTTTACATACCAGTTTATTTAATTCAGACTGAGGTCCCAGAGCTGTAATAACTAAGATTACAGCAATGAAGCTACCTGCAGTACTATATTTAAGCACGAGGGCCCAAACTCCTGCAAAGAAAAACTGACTCACTTTTGTTCAAAGTTTAGTTCATTGCATTTAACATGTCCCTGTTACTTCTTCTGTCATACACATGCTTCGTAAAGCTTTTGCTTTCTTTGCACTTCTCTGCCATTTAAACACTCAAGATGAAGAGTTGAACTTTGATGTGAAGATGGAGGAATAGTCAGAAACAGGAGAAGATGGGATGCCTTGGCAGCTACTCTGAGGGTTCCTCCACACACGTGTTCTCTTGTGCTCTCACTCTATTCTGTCAGGGAACCTAAAATTCTTCTTTTCCTCTTCTGAGCAAAATTTTAATCTTGTTGCTACCTTGTCAGTGTGCTAATGTATTGCAGCCTTGGTTTTATTGTGCTGGGCTTATTTTCATGGGTGCCTTTTTGAACATCTCTACTGATGAAATTGAACACTTGGGGTTTTAAATCCAACAGCTGGAAGAGGAGAGAGGGTGTCTCTGATTCCAGCCTCCACAGAATTCCCACAGTGTCCCCTACATTGAAAGGCTTTAAATGTGTCTCTCCTTTGAACATCTCCTGCTGCTGACAGTAATGCTTTTGTAGTGCCTACAGCTTGCTTTATCCTGTTCTAAGAATTGACAATGTCCCTAGAATACTTTTAAAAGGAGAACTTCTTGGATAAATTCTTCCACTAGTTTGTTCTTTTTTTTTTCCCCCAAACTGTATCTTACGAATATTTTCTTTGAATAGCTTTTCAGCAAATGCTACCTTATCAAGGTACAGGGTTAAAAGTTTATAAAATAACCTTTCAGTTATGCAGGATTGTCTGTACAGGATACACACTGTGCAGTAATTAAAGATTAAAATGATGATAGAGTATGACAGGTCTGTTTTTTAAGGTATGTCTGTGACTCTCTGCTTACGAAATCAATGGGGTTAAAGTACCACAGGATTCATGTCCTGTGGATCCACAGATGTGGATAGGTGACTTATAATCTTCTGTTTCTCTTCCAAAGTTGTGAATTTTCATGTCTTCTCATCAGATGCTAAGCAAGTCAAGGGTTCATCCTACCATCAGAGATGAAAGATTCAGTGGAAAAAGATTTGCATTGAAACCTTTCTAGTGCTTGCTTGTGATTCACTGCAGTCTATTGAGCCACTTCTTAAACTTCACAGTTGTAAAACCATTTCTAAGCTTGTCATGTGGAAACAACTCTACATGAGAAGGCAAAAGGAGCATTTTCCACGGCAGTCAGGTGTATAACAGCTATTGAGAGGAGCAGAATGCTACAACTCGTGTGAAAGGCTTGGGTAAGTTGCTGTTTTCTAGTGATCATTAAGCCTTGCATCTCAAGGGTTGCCATATGAAGTAGTAACTACCGCCACTGCTCTGAACTTCAGTGATGAACAGCAGTTTGCTTTGCAGCCATTTAGTCCTTTACACACAAGGGTACATGTGTCCAAGCTACCCTGTTCTATATTGCTTTCCTTACCTTGGAAACACATCTGGAATTGTAGTGCTTCCATGCCAGCCATGTGAAGAGCAAATAAATGGGGCATGTGTTGACTCTCTCGGTACTAGAGGGTATTCATAAACCAACTGCATATGGAAAGGATGAAAACAAATATGAGGATTAAATACTTAGCTGAAACAGAAATCATGGCACCTTTTTTACAGGAGCAAACAGGTGGTGCTTTTAATCCAACCAAAATTAACCTGTGTTCAAAAATTTATGTACACAAATTGAGTCTAACAAATGCTGCTTAATTATGCATTTTTGGAAAGATGCTTTACATTGGGTCTCAAATTGGAATTTGGTTCCAACTATAGTTATCTTCGCACAGCAGTTTTAGTATATAATGAAGTAAGGAGTTCAGAATATAAAGAATATTCGAAGTAACTTTGCTCTGAATCCAGCTGTAGTTGTCTACATAGTGTAATTGTCACATTTTTTCAACAGTGGAAATTAAAAAGACTATATTTTAAAAAATGCTGTTCATGTCAAAGAACATTCTCACAAAAAGGAAATAAAAATAGAGCAGTTCATTAGATCTGTAGTTTGTCTCAGGAAAACATGAATACAGGAGTCATTCTGTGCTTGAAGTAGAAAAAAGGAGGACAAATACACAAGTCGTCAGTAATCTTTCATGCCTTTCCACTGTCTGTCTCTGATGTAAAAACAACAGAAACTGTTGAAAGATAGGTTTACCCACTGCATGCTAAAGGGCTCTCTTTCCCTCCACTGATTAGTACTTGGAATAGTTTTTCATTATTGATGTTACATGCTTTTGTGTGCATATCTTGCTATTCTGTTCTGAAGAAAAAGTGCTCCTGCAAGATGATTAAATGTAACTTTGCTGTGCAATTTGGAGAAAACTTAGGGAACTGATTTTCTTCTGCTCTTAAAGTTTTGTCCTAAAGAACTATTTTTGTACTTCACAATTGGAAACATGGAGGATAATGTATTTTTCATATAACAAGAACTGGAATAATATTGCAGGACTGAATTAGCATTAGTTCTATTCTTGCTTGAAAAAAAATTAATCATGCTTTTAGCTTTCTGCATGTCAGGCATCAGTGAGATTGTTTACATGAATAAAGCCAGGTTTTTAATTTTTACAAGACTGAGCAGTAGCACACAGTGAGGGCCCCAGTCCCTCAATGGATCTATTTATGTGGTTCTGTGTAAGAAAACAATATAGTTAATACAGAACTTTATAAAAATTGGATTCTTGGTGATTTCAGTGGGGCCATGTCCTCCAGAAAGTCTCAAATTTTTCTGCAGTAGTAATAAAAAGCATTTACATTTTTTAACCATCATATTTCATTTTAGTGGCAATCAGTCTGGATAAGGTAGTAGTGCTTGTATAATTGTTACGTTCAATCGATCAATTTCTACTGAAAACTGAAGTTTTCTCTTTAAACAAGCCTGTCTCTTAATCTTCTGGAGTTGAGGGGGAAAAAAGGCAGTGGAGGAAGAACTAAAGCCTTTGCTGTAAATACCAGTCTCTGCTCAGTCAGGAGTGGCCAGCTTGAATGCAGGTTTTGAGCAGTTTGGGTACCACTCCTGTAGAAGCTGTACCTCACAGGTAGCAGTGGGTTTGCTGGTGAAAGTAGGAATTTCAGCTTGAGGAGCAAGGGAGGTTCCTCCTGAGGCTGGCTTTAGGGAGGTAACTCAACCAAGTCTTCCCTGGAACCACCTGCGTTTTCATCCCACCCCCACAACAGTGCTGGAACTTAGGGAAAGGCATTGCTTTCTCTTGAACAGCAATTATTGTCTCCTGACGTATGTAGCTTGAAGCTCTTGAGTATATAGAATTTTGGGAGTTCAGTTCTTAAAATTGGGAAGGCTGCCTGCTATTTAAAACAGATTGTCTGGCAGATCTTGCTTTACAAGAGAGATCTTGAGTGGTGCAGAAACCTGAAGGACATTTGGGAAACTGATGAAAAGACTGAACTGAAACCTAAACGTTACAACTTCCTCCTGATCCTCAGCATCTTTAAAAATTTTAATCTAGCTCAAATATTGAAACATGGTGAAACATTACTGTTTTAAAGAAGCACTAACTGAGGACCTTTCATGAAAGATCATGAGTTGTTAGCATGAAGAACAGCATCTAACCAGAAGCCTGGATTTGCTCATCATATCACGTTATATTTTTCTTAGCATGTTTCTATACGGAAAGGTAGGCAAAGGCTCCCATCTGTCAAGGTGTGTTGGTAGGCAGTGAAAAAATGATATTCTGGGTGACACCTAGAGAATGTGGTAGGTAGGGAGCTAATGCTCTTGTGGAAAAGTGGGGAACACAGGCCAGAAATCTGTAGGAACACAGGCTTCCCTGTATTCACGGCTTTTGGACACCTGCTGTGCTTGTATATGCTTATTTACATATGTAAAATAATGACATGTGAAGAATATATATATGAAGATAACTTAAGTTACAGTTTAGTTTACTGTCATACGAAAGCTTAGGTAGAGGAGAGTACAGAGAGCAGTCACGCTGCGTACGTTGTTCTGCAACAGGAACAGGAAAAGGGCCCAACTACTACTTTTTATTTTAGCAAATAATTAACTAGAATTCTGGGTCCCTATCTGGTTTAAGTATTTGAAATAATGTTACAGTAAACAACTGTAATTATTTTATAATAATAAATAAAATTAGGAGTTGTACTGAACCTTCAAAGTCTGATACTTGGCTACTGGTTGTGTTTTACTATGGAGTCTTGCAGTAACTGGGTAAAAAGGAGCACTTGGGGAAAACAAACCTTCTGGGAAATGAGGCTGACTACAGCTTTCTCCTGTTGTTCCTGTGAATGGCTAATAGTAAATACTACCCAAACCCTCTTGTCTCTGTAGTATACCATAGTTTACAGTGCAGAAGTTCAATTTTTAGGACTTATAAATTGTTCAGTATATGCTGTTAATTATCAGCCAGTATGAATCACTGAAGTCCTAACCTGACTCCTAAATGACTTTTCCATAAATCTGTTCTATTCATTAGAGGTCAAATTGATAACTGCTAAGAAGGAATATCAATTCTGCATATCATTCTATAAGGATATAATTAAACTAAAAAAACTCCAGCCCTCCTCTTTCCTTCTGCTCTAGATTTTCAAGTGTGGAATTCAAAACTCTCAAGTAACTGCTATTTCTTAACAAGATGTCATGAGAGCAGGAAAACAAATGAAAGAACTTGCAAAATAATTATGGACAAAAGGATGTTGCTCATTACCTTGTGCATCTGTCAAGTAGAGATCTAATGGTCTAAGCATTTGTTTTGAAAAGCTTAAAGATTTATGACCAAATGTTTTCCTACCATGTATGTTATCCATGATAGGAGATAGTGTTATGGACAAACTTCGTCCTTGGAAGGGAATGATAGGAATCAATATCAATATTCAAATAGCCTGTGAATATCTATTATTGTATCTTCATAATTTAAAGAAAATCAACTTTTCTTCTGATTTTTAATGGTTGAACGGTTAAAATAGCAGTTATTCCCATGTGCCTTTTGCTGCTGGGTAGCTGGCAAAAATGACACGTTCTTTGAGACTAATAGTCTAGAAAAAGATTATACTGAAATAGTCTCACATTTTTTTTTTTTACAGATAACAGACGCGATCAGGAGTTAAGGAATGCTTATATCCAATATGGTCATGAGTGTAAAGTTGAAACTTATTTAGAGCATATTAAATTAGAACATTTCTTCTGTGTACACTGTAAGGCCACATAAATTTGAGGAAAGTTGCTGGAAAAATCAAATTATGAGCTAGAAATGTAATATAAACATACTCTGAAACTAAATCATATACCTCATATATACTATATTTTTGGGAAGTTATATTTATGAGCCTTCAATAAGAAATAGAGTGGAACATTTAGGAACAGTTTTAATTTATTATCACTTGCAATATGTATTTAACATAAACACGCAAGTTGTCTTTGGAAAAGCATTGATTCAGACAGATTTAAACTTTTTCTTCTGAGCCTGTCTTGCAAGTTTGTTTCATTTAATATCTGTATATAGTTATGGCTTCTCAGATAAACTATTCACATTGTATCCATTTCTCAAGCTCTGAAATAACATGGTCCTTAGTAAGAGAATGGAGGTATATCATGTCACAGCACACAAAAAAAATACATGCAGAAATTGTGCTTCTGTCATTTAGTCCCCACTGAACAGTCTCCTTGAGGTCAGAGATTTAGAGAAATTATCTTAATGGTGGGAGCATCAAAAATAACATGCAAATAATCAAAACTGACTTATTTTGATAAAAAGCATGTTGTTCGGGTACCTAATTCTCATGTAATATAACATCCAATACTTCTGCTGAAGTCCTGACAAAATTTAAGTTTGTCAGAAGAAATTTTCCCTTTTGATGGACCTCAATGCTTTAATTTCCAATTGGCTTACATATATGGCCAACTTTTTTACCAAAGGGAGTGTTTTGAAACATTCGCAGACAACTGCTGATGGGATTCTCTGTACCTGAGCTGCATTATGTGGTGGTTTTTGCTGCTTCTGTGAAATGAAAGCCAAAATATAAATACATAGACATTTCATCACACTTGAAGGTTAAAGACATTGCTCCTACAGAGCAGGACAACTAGAAAGGAAGAGAGGTATAATATCAAAACTAACTTTTCACTATCATAATTCACTGCTCTTTACTAATGTTAAACTTTCATGCATCTTGAGTCCTGATAGCTTGGTTAATTTTTTTTTTTAAGGATTATAATTTGATCTGAGACTTCCTCAGTCTCCTTAAGTTCTCTTTCACTTTAAAATGTTTACACGTTATTTGGGACTTCAGAACTGTACCCTTTCTACTTTAAAAATTAAGAGAAAATACTGGCCTGGAGAAAAGTTTTACTAATTTTGGCTAAGTGTAGATAAGATGTACTTTCTTTTGATGTTTTTACTCTTAATTTAACGTGTGAACAGGCGTAACAGTTAAAATCATGAGAACTGTGTTTATGTATAGCTGCCGATAGCGTCTTTTTATCATTCAGGTGCTTCTGGAGATTTTGGAGTTTTTACAAAAGGAAAAGATGTGCATGGTAAAAGTGTTTCTTTAGCATCCATGGTTCTCTTGATGTTTTTTTTAATAGCATGGTGTTTTCATTCAAGTCTTAAAAAACCTAGGATAAATTTCATGTAAGATAATAAGAAAATTCTAGATCAAGCATATTCAAGTTTTGATGAAAGTAACAAAAACAGTTGAAAGGCAAGAGGAAAGATTTTTCTAAAGTGATTTTACTGATTGTAGAAGATGACTAAGTTAAGGTAGACAATTATGGTTGTCAGTCACAGTGATCGCATATGATTACATTAAATGTCAAGACTAAGAATGCTGGTATATTATCAAGATTGAAGTAGGATGTTCAGAGTGAGTAATGAAAGAAACATGCAATTTTAGTTGGGCGAACTGGAGTCCTTCTTAGCTCAGCTATCTTCATATGCTTCTGGCAAAGGGATCCCCAGATCATCTTGTTTTCATTTCACTGGAGAGGCGATGCATATGGGATGGAACTTTGAAAGAGGTATTGACAGAGGAGTTTCTTTGACTAGGATTGCAGGATAGGGGTGAGGCAATGGAACAAACCCAAGGAACTTTGAGATGGAGAAAGATCTGATAACCGAAGTCGTTAAATTAGTAACAAGTTTATAGTTGGTTTAATGGACCTAATTAAATATTATTGACCTGATTTTATCAGCAAAATATGTTCTGTTCAATTAGCATAGAAATCAGGATAGTACGTACATCAGATTCTTAATATTAACACTTTTCTAATATATAGCATCTTACAGATGCTACAATCTTCATTTGTACAAGATTGTCTATATTTAGATTATTTTAAGATTTATTCCTATAACAGGGCTGATTTGGTTTGAGCCATGTGAATGAATTGTTAGAAAGTCTCATTTTACTGACAAGTGTGACAGCAACTGTATACAATGTTTATTGTATCATATGTTCATGTGTCCTACTCCAAAATTCATCAAATTAACTGGAAAGTCATCAGTTGACTTCAAACAGGCTTTTAAATAATGCCTGAGGTTAAATGTGTGCATTTCGTATCCTAGATCTTCTATAATTTTAATCTTTTAGCACTGTCATGGGCTGAATGTGCAGCTCTGAGATTTCAGAGCTTCTTCAAGATTTTAGACGAGTTTAATTCTCCAACACCAAAGGAATCAGAATCTTTCTTCAAATTTCAACTATGTTGTCTGGGAGAAGAGGAATAACTCATCATTTTTGGTCCTTGAATACAGTGGGAGAAGTTTTGAGATTCTGCCTCTCTCTCATTAAAGAAGAAAAAAGAAAAGGAGGTTGTGAGAGGAGTATAAAACTTGATTGTTAACCTTAATGAGGTAACTGTGAGTACTGTCAAGGAGACAACCAAATTACACATTTTCTCAACTAGTGTACAATCCATTTTTATTTAAGGATAACTGCTGTTCATCAATCCCTGACTTGTATTATTTCTCAGTCTTATTTACCAGTTCTTACTTTTGCTGTTGTCTTTGGTAATTTTTATAGAAAGTTATGTCGAGTTTAACAAAACACTAGTTCAAGGAAATTTATTTACGTGACCAGATCTTGCTCACCAAAAGTTCATGGTCCTTTGTGCTTAATTTGACTAAGGTATGCACTTAACCTGTCTCCTGCCTTCAGAATGTTAAAGTGCATCTTTGATAACTTCATATACTTCTCTTTAGAAAGCCGAGTTCCTTGAAAAAAACATTTCAATAATGGTCACAGAATCACAGAATGATACAGGGTTGGAAGGGACCTCTGGAGATCATTTAGTCCAGTCCCCCTGCTAAAGCAAGTCTGCCTAGGCAGGTACCATCCTGTGGCTATAGTGCTGCTGATCATCCAAACTTTATTTGTTAAGAATAAGCTGAAGAAATCCTGAGAGCTTTTTCGGAAGTTCGGTTAGTGGCTCTGGTTCTGAACTGCTGCAGTGGATTTGCCCAAATGGAGAGTCCTGCAAACAGATGGAGTGCTCAGCTCAATCAACAAACTTTTGTAGCCAGTTATGGCTGCCTTTAACAGACACATGTTTCCAGAATCAAAAATTGTCTCTGTGAAACTGGGATATTGTGACAGAGGTCTTATGGAAATATATGATTTCTTCAATTTGTGTTTAAATATTTTCTTGCTTTGAAGGGGCTGCAGGAAAAGAAATCAGTCAGTAAAAGGGATGATGTTAGACCTGCTGTTCATTTCCTTTCTTCTAAGTTTCCAAACAGAAAATGCAAACTTAAGCAACACTCCAACATACACAAGACTACAAGTATTTGTATGCTTTGTACTATGTCTGTTCTAACACTGGTGAGATTTGCCTGTATCAGAAATATTTTTTTCCCTAAGTTGGTTGTATGACAACATTTTACTCTTCTACCACAATTCTCTTCAAATTTATCCTGAGTTTATGTTGAAGATTATAAAGGTCCAGCTCCAATCTCAGAAAGCCCTTTTCAGCTGAATTCTTACACCCTGAGGAAAATATCTCTGTATTTTGCTTTAGGCTTTTCTAGCCATCAATTGTAGGTCTTTCACAAAAGATGCTCCAAGGCCATCTTTAACTTCTTTCTCCTTTCACTCTCCAGTTGCTGCACAGCAGGTGAAGGATTTTTAAATACATGCTAGTATCTGCAGAAAAGTAATTCCTGACAAGTAACTGTCTTTATGCATTCCATTTCTGTTCACAAAAATGGCTTGCAGTATTTTTCATACACTTCAGGATCAACAGTTATTGGTTTATAATGCATTTTTCAAAATAAACTGGGAATATTTGACTAGATTGATCATGTTATATTTTTATTCTGATTAGAAATAGGATAACAACGTGAAATTTTCACAGAAAAGCATCTCCATATTTACACTTTCTAATTGAACATTTCTAATGCATCCAAAAATATTCCCCCCATACCTGTTCACTAAAGTTTTTCTAAAAAATGAATACTGGAGTCAGGAACACAAATAAAGCTAATCTTTAAAATTTAATAAGTATTTTACGTTATCTGGTCTAATCTACCTGTGTAGCACCAAGCTCCTGTACCACAAAGTAAACAGCATTTCTTAAACAGAGGGAAAGAAAACTAAGGAATTTGGTGTAAGAGATCTGTTATGAGCAAGGAAGTGTAGAAATACATGTTTACTAATATAGGCTCCTAGCTCTTGTCTTGCAGTAATTGGTGATACCTTCAGGAGTCATTAAATGACTGAGTCATAGCTTACTTTCCAGGTAAATATCTGGCTGTCATGGCTGCAGAGAAAACATGAAGCATGAACCCAAGAGTACCCTGAAGTTAAAAAACCCCAAACAAATAACCCCTTAAAAACAGGTGAAGAAGAAAGATAAAAGAACAAAAAAAATGAATTTCCACAGTTTTAAAGCGTATTACTGTTCTTCAGGTTTCATTGGTTTTCAGAGCATGTGGTTTATTAAGTAACTTGGCAGTTTTTAACTCTTTGAAAACAAGTCATCTGACTCCCTCTGGGAAGCAGCTGCTAGGATTCCACTACTAGTGTGGGACCTTGTACTGGGGGTTTTATAGATTGGGCAATGAAAAGGATTAAAGGGCTTGGAACTATTAAGTGAGGTGTTTACACAAACTAAACTTGACTAAATACAGTTACTCTGCATCTATTGCACATCTTCCTTTCCTAAAATTAACTTCAGAACATGTATTTCTTTCAGCAGTAAGTATCTCTTGCTGTGCTTCAGAAGCATTATTCTGTCCTTTGTCAGAGTCTTGTTCCTTATTTACTTGAAAAATTTCTTTAAACCTCAATCCTTTTAATTCTGTATTTCTGCCTTATGTTTAAAATTTCTGTGACCCTCAGCCTGTGGCTTACCTGTTCTTCAAGGACTGTTATTTTCATACCTTCAAGTCTTCCTGTTTTGTTTTTTTCCTTCACCTTTTCAACATCACGTCCCTAAATTGCTTGCTGTGGGCAAGCGTAAAGTCTGGGAACACACAGAATCCTTGAGGGTGTTGTATAGAGATAATTTCCTGGGACTAACGCAATGCAAAATAGCATGATAAACACTGAAAACACTGTTTTCACGTAACTCCTAAAAAGGTTAAAGTGAATACTAAAATTAATAGTCCCCGCTTTTCACCTAATTAGAGAGACTGGAGATTGAGTACTGGCGTACTGATGGACTGAATCATTCCAGTGGTATTTTGCTTTAGATGTTATGGTCTAAAGGTCATTGACAGGACAAGAGGGAATATCTTCTATTGGAACATACGATATAGTAAAAAATTCTGATGTACTTTTGGGAGCAGAAACCCTTGTTCAGGTCATCTTGGAGGTCTTTTATATTTTTAAAGGCCTCCTTTGTCTGCTTTGTAAATAATCAGTGTCTAATTTGGGGATCCACAAAGGACATGGAGAGTAGAACTCCTCTTTGAACACTTTTCTTCAGTATCACGATCCCAAACTGCTAGTGTTTTCTTTGTCTGCTCCTTGAGATTTTTGAAACTGTACTATGTAATTGTATCTAGGCTGTAAATTTGACTCGCATTTTGCTCCCAGGCCCTAGACAACTGCTATTGTATTTCTAGACTTCCCAATCAACTAATTCACTCTTAATGGAACGTAGGCATGGCACAGTTAGTAAGAAACCTTGCAAACTGGTAATATGCAAGATTTCTTAATTGAAACTCCCATAAAAACATTGTGTCTCAGGGTCCCAGGAGCAGCATCTGGGACTGCAAGAGAACCTGGCCAAATCCTCTGTGATGTGGATGTGGCCGGGCTGTCTGGAATGTGCCAACTCTGGTGAGTGTGGACGTCAGCCAGGTCATAAACGCAGATTCAAGGGTTGGGTTGTCTCCCTAGAGAAACCAAAGGACTGAAGTTATTGCTGAGAATATAAAGCATACTGGTTAGCTGCACTCTAATCAAAAAAACATCAGGGCACAAGGAATCCTCAGAAGTGCCATGTGCTGAATAAATGCAATATATATTTTATTATGTTTTTAAATTGAAAGATTAATTTAGACTTACATTAAGTTGTGTTATCTTACTGGGAATGTAAAAAAGTATCTGTTGCTGGTTTACATGCAGCTTATCTGATAGTATTTTCTATACACTTTGACATAGTAGACTTCATTCTTCCTGTACGGGCATTCAGGCATAAATACAAATGTTACTTGTAATGCTCAGGTTAGCCAGACTTAGCAGTATGTTTAGGCTTTGAGTCATCTGGCAGGTAGATGTGGGAAGAGATGGTTTACATGACGAACATTAAAAGTGTCTGAAGAACACCTCTCAAGCTGATGAGATTGTAGCTAGCACAGCGGTATTCATACAACGAAGACTCTTTAAAAACAACTCAATAAAATAGCTCCTTTCTGTAGCTTATAAAAGAAAATAAAAAGTTGAGTATGATTCTGTGATGCTGGTTTAAAGAATGTCACCTTCTACTGTTACCTACATTTTAGTAGGTCTGAGGAAGTGGTCAGAATTAAAAGAACAGAAAAATATTTTTTAATCTAAGATCTACATGCATGATTTCTAATTTGTATAATAGTTTGAATACTGAGGTTTGAAATACTTCAGCTTGGAAATGTTACCATACTATGTCATGGGGTTTGAAAACTGTGGCAAAAAGCCCCACTGTGACAGGGCAGTAAAGTTAATAAAACCATAAAAAACCCCGCCCTTCAGTGTTTCTTCTGTCAGACTTTGTACAAAGGCTTTGGACAGCTGAAAGCTTGTCTCAAACATTTATAAAGAATTGGTAAGGCCAGAGAATGGGAGTATGAAAATCTGCAAATTATGCCAAGGAGCACACTTTGCAATGGAGTGCAACAGAATTCTGTCCAATTATGGACTTTATATTTCTGTGTCATTAGTTTTCAATTCATCAGGTTTGCTTTATCCAGAAATATAGTGAAATGCCTATTTTCACTGTGGTTCTAGAACTTGGGAAATTATTAGTTCAGCTAATTTTAACTTGGAAACAGTCTATTGCTTTTCATAAAATATAGGTTATTTTTTTAAAATATTTTTTACTTGGGGGGGGTGTGGGAGGGGTGGGAAGGAGTATGCCATTAAGCATTGTTATATCAAAATGCACCAAATTCTCAATTTACAGAACTGATTAGTTGCTGTAAAATCTGAGAAGCAACAAAGTGAATTCCAAATTCTATGTGAAGTTCTAACTTATTCAATGTGATCTCTTGATTATTGAATATTATACTTTTGCTTATTCAGCAAACATTTTTGCTCTTAAGCTATTCTGTTGTGCATAACATCTGAAGTGTTCCAGTATAGCACATGAAGGCTTTCAGCATAGTGGTATCCTAAAAGTTCTCATGCTACCGTGCATCATGCTGAGTGCTCTTTTCAGAAGAAGGTTAGAGACCTAACACTTTTATGCACAGCTATTCAGCAGAAACTTTGCAGACGTAAAAAAGTTTTTGCTAACTTTTTTCTTTACTCCTGTGGAGATGCAGAGAGCTGAGACACCCTTGAAAGACAGAATTTTCTGTTCCCTTTCTTGAATGGTAGCTGTGTTTACAAATTGGGACACCTTGAACTGGTTTTAATTTGTTGAAGTAGACATATTGTTACTCTGAAGTCCCAATTGTAAAAAAAGATGTGTGATTCAATTAGTTGACTTGACAGAAAATTTGCTTTTCTCTTGATGGTTAGAGTCCCTGGTAGTTTTGTCTGGAGAACAGTACATGCCAAACTGATCACAAAGTTATGAAAATACATGAGTATTCTGTAAATACTTTGAAAAATGTTTGCTGTTAAAATGCAGTTTTCAGAAAGGCATAATTCCAAAGCTTAAGACTGAAATACATAAGTGATTGTTAGTGTCACCCAGCCCAACGTTTTCTGTGACAGGTCAAAAGAGGAAATCTTCACTGGACAGCTGTGTTATGGTTGGTAATACAATCTTGATTTAAATACCGTTTAGTGAAATACTGAAACTAGTGGACTGAGGACCAGCAGATACTAGAGTCCAGTCAAATGTGTTCTTTGCCTGTTTTAAAGTCTGGTTATTAAGTTCATTTCAATTGCTAAATATAGGGAGATTCTGCACAGTTAAGCATGTGTTTTATCTGTATCGCGTGCCACAGTGAGTTGGGTGGTTTTGTCTGTGTTAGAAAACAAAGGGAGTGAAGATGATGGGTGTAAATTTTATTTCCAATGACTCCCGGTAAAGACTTCCATCTGTCTGGTAGAGCTGTCAACCTGTTGTTTTTCTGACAGTTGATTACATGGATTTCCTTTGTTTCAGGCAGATTCAGAATCTCTTTCCAGCTCACAAAGTACCAAAAAACTGTAAAAATAGCTAGGTTTGTGTGGTTCTGTTGTGTGAGAATGTTGTCCAGAGCTGAGCAAAGATGGCTTGTCCTGCAGGAGAAGTGATAGTCTGCTCATATCAGGAAGGAACGGGTAGTGTTGCAGACTGTTCTGCAGGTGAACATATCATATCAAAGGAGGAATAGCATCTTAAAATTAAAGACTTCCTTTTTAAATCCTTCTATATTCCAAGGTAGAATTGTACTTTGGAAACAGAACAGATCTCCTCCTCCATTGACATGATCTGACTATTGAAGTCAGGCTGCTACATATCAGCAGCTGGGCACTTGCAAGTAGCTGGTTGCTGAACCTGGTGGACTCTGAGATAGGAACTGTGCTAAAATGAATTCCATAGCTTCTGCGTCAGAGCTTGAGGCATGTACAGAGGTCGGTACTTGGTCTGCAGAATACACCTTGAAGAGGTATCCTCAAAGGTGTCTTACAAAACTGGGGGAAAAAAGAAGAAACATGAAGTGGTGTGAGTTGTGCCCTTGTACATGATGGTTGTGTATGAAAGTGCAAGGTTCAGTAGCAAAGTAGTGGCATTTATCTGCATTCATTTTTTGGGCCCAGTAAACCATTGCATTTGCATGGGTTTGCCTGTTTGTACCGATGAACAAACATTTACTTAACCAACGTGTATCTATAGGAGTTATATCTATATTGGGGTACCAGAAAGTAAAGAGCTTGTAACTTCCATCACATGGGAGAGATATAGTTTCATATTACCTTGAGCAGATAGAGTGAACATTTGCTTTCATATTGAAAGATGGAATTTCTTGGTTTATTTTCAAAATAGTATAGCTGCAAAAAATTAATAGCTGCAAGGATCCAATTAGCTCAATGAAACATTAATTTACACGTCATGAAGTAGTCACAGAAAGAAAGGTAAAGGTATGTTTAGAAAGGCTGACTTGGTGAAGTCTTGCTGAGTCACAGCTTGAGAGCTATCTGAATGATGTAGACCTCATTAAACATCGTCAGCTTAAAACCATTCATGATGATGAATAAAACTGATATGAACTCCACACCCACAGCAAATCCAAGCCTTTTTTCTAAATGGAGCAAAAGGAGGTTTTTTATACTATATAAGGTGGATTTCCTATGTGTTGAGCACTGCTGTAAACAAGTATTGTATAGCAGGAAACTTTTATCCAACGTTTGTGGAGGTTTCCCTGATGGGATGGCTGATAAAGTGAAAGTCACTGCCTTTGCTCACTCTTTCCAGTGTGCTGAGAGTCTTAACTGCACATTTACATTGATTTTTTTTTTTTTTTTAAAGGAAAGAGAGAGCTAAATCAATAATTGTCAGCTCCTGAAAACTGCAGATATTTGTCAAAGAACTGGGTAGTCATGTTTGTGTTGCTGGAGACATTGCTCAGAGCTCAAAATGACCTGGCTAAATAACATCTAGTATAGTAGTTATTGATAGCTGACAAGTTAGTGTGAAATGTTGTTTCCTATGATTAATCTAAACAAGAGTAAACCATAATGACTTGCTCTTTTGTCACACAATTAAATGACAAATTATTTTCACTCACAGTTTGAGGAGTATTTCCATATCTCTGTTGAGCTCTACAGACTTCTTCGGCATAAGAATGTTTTGCAGTGCTCCCCTATCCTCCCATTCCCCAAGCCCAAGTATCGTCTATCATATATTATCAATATTGCTGAGAAAATACAGCAATTACCTCAGCTATGCTCTGAATACTTCTGAAAAAAAATAAAAGGCAAATAATATAGTGCAGGAAAATACCAGAACCTGCCTGCTCTAACAGAATATCTGAAATACCAAAGGGCATGATTTTAAAACAAATAAGTCATGATGATATAGGCAAAATGCTACAGAGTGAAGAGATCTGTAAGCTGTGGTTCAGCCTTAAGGGTTGCCACTTGGATTTTGGATGGATTGAAGGAATCTTTAAAATTAAAAACTAAGCAAAGAAAACGAAAACCATAACTCGCCAACTATTGCAACTTGAGGAACTGCCTCTTCCCCTGCCGTACAGTAGCAGCTGCATTCAGGAGGGGGCTTCAAAACACCCAATTTTAAGAATTTTAAGAGGAAGATTTGAGTAGCATTTTCCATATTGATGGCTGCTTGCAACATTCTCCATGGCCTGAACATCCACTCTTTCTTATAAGCTGAAAGATACCTTATGAGTGATCGTTTTGGAGAGAGTAATTTTTTGGCTTTTTATTCCTGTGTCTTAGTGTTGACATTGTGCAGTATTGTAAGCCTCATGTTCAGAAGTAAAACACTGGATTTTCAAACTTTAATATTTTAAAAAAATGTCTCTGTTTTCCATCTGGTTTCTGAAACTGTATGTATATAAATTAATACTTCCAAGATTTTTGTAACAACTAGGCAACTAGGCGTTCATCAATTACAGGTAAAGAAACTCCGAACAACACAACCCAAGATATTTTTACATAGTAGTCTAATTTCTTTATTTGTTATTTTAGGAATGGTAATGAATACTTGATTTGTGGGAGGGGAAAAAAGCAAATTAAAAATCCTGATTGCAGTAGGTGGGCAGGGTTGCAAACTTCTTGATGTATTTTTTTGCATATTTCACACTTCACAGCTTGTCAATATCAGTAAAACTTGCAGTATCTGCTGTAGAAGACAAAAAATATTATGGCAGTAATACATTTAAGACACTGAATTTAGTTACCTGATTTGTGTGCATGGCATCATGCTAACTGTGCAAAGAACATGGAGCAAGCAGCTACCTGAAAATTTTGTATCTGTCTTATAATTTGAAAAATGTTTGGACATAGGCATTCTACATCCAAATGGATTTGAAAAATATTGGTCTCTAAAAGTATTGTAGGTGTCTTATTTTGAATATTGTTATATTAAGAATGACTAAGGAAAATGATACATTTCAGAGAATTCATATTATCCTTGGATTTCAAAAAATTCTGTTCATTAACTAGATATTCTGGAGGAAAAAATATGTTCAGTTTTTTCCAAAAAGATATTTAATCCTTTTTAGAAAAAAAAAGGCTAGTTCATACGATATCTCGATGCGTTATGCTGTAGACAAAATAGAACATGTATGATTTATAATAACAAGATTTGCCTTCCGCTGCTATAGAGTGAGGCATAGTCTTGAAGAACCTCTAGGGACAGTGATTGCAGATTCTTCACAATTTTTAAATATTTAAATGCATCCATGCAGTTTATTAATTTCAAAATCATTGCAGTGCAATTTATAAGGATTTTAATCACAGAATGCTACTGTTTTGACAAGTTATCTTTGGGAATTGTCACATTATTTGCTGTTTCTGATGTCATTGATAAAGGATAGGTATCAATAATTTAGACTCCGCCTTTGCTTCAGATAAAAGTCTGCTTTCACCTGTCTTCTGTGTTGCTAAAAACACCAGATGGTCACAGTGGATCAGTGAAGCTTCACTGTCCTCAGATGTGAAGAAACAGAAAAATACAAAAACTTTTTTTAAAAAAAGCAGAAACAAATTCTGCCGAAGTCATACTGCTGTACAATTTTTTAATAAGGGTAATGTGACTTATCTTAAGATGCCAGTATAGAATTAAGTGGTAAAACATCTTAATTTGCTGGTGGCCCGGCTGTTTCACAAATCTTTTTGAGTAGAGCTCCCTGGTGAGATCAGTAAAGAGTTCAACCCGGACTGGGAAGGCACAGTCTGATCCATAGCAACACTTTTGATCATTACAAGGCAGTTACATCATTGTGAAAAGTTTTTTTTTTATCTTTCTGGTCCTCAGCTGTTTCTGAGTTGCCCAGGTTCCCTAAGCTGCCACATCATTAAAAACAGTAAACCAAGCTGTTTCGGTTTATACTGTTTAAGACTGCACCCAGGATGACTACTGTGTTTCGAAAACTTGAGATATTAAACTCTGAGATTTTTGACCCATAATATTGCAGGTTAGAAGTTTTTCTCTAAGGACAGTTAAATATAGTATATTATTGGGAGGTTATATCATAGTCCTTCTTGTGAAGCATCTGTCACTGGTCTGTGAAAACAGCATATAGGAACGAATGTGTCTCTTTGTTCTAACAACAGTATTTCTCAGTTTTGTATTTTCTAGTGGAGTCCTCTCATCTCCTTCATCCTCTCACTTTGAGTCTTTGACCTACCACCAGAGCTCTTCTCAGTTATGATGGCAGTGAGATTGTTCTCTCTTTCTGCAGAAAATGAACCTTAAAAATTCTTATCCATTTTTAACAAAAGCTCAGCTTTTATTTATAAATATACAGATTTCCAAAACTTAAAGCCTAAACTGAAACACAGAAGTTGCAATCACTCTAAGAGTAATTTTCCTTGCCTTTCTTTCATATTTCTTTCACGTAAGTCCATCATGTGCTGCTCTGAGTATGAGTTGTGAACTCAGCAGCAAATGAAAGAAAAAACCCCAAATAATAAGAAATTGGGTGCAAGTCACTGGACTCAAAATGAGGATTTCACTTGGACATTTGCAGGAAAACAACAACAGAAACAAATTTCAAACGGATAACACCTGCTGTTTCAATAAATCCTTGAACTCCAGCTCAAAGGTAATAGTTGATAACAGTTAGGACCAAAGTTGCTGTTTATTAGAATTGAACAGTATTCCATAGTGCCTCATGATCACTCACAGTGGGTGAAATGAACTGCTTGTAAAATTTTGTTATCTGGGGCTTTTTAGTCAGGTATCTGTTAGGGCCCGTGGTGTTTTGCTGTTTAAAATTGCTGGTATTTGTCTTCTCCAGCTTGGTCTGCATTGCAGGGGAATGGGCTAATGTTTATATCAGATCAGAGCTGTGGTCAGGGCTTTTAATAACTGGAAAATAAATAACAACTTTCAGCCAAAAGTAAACCTGTCCCCTGGGGTGCTACAAGGGAGCCATTTGTTGGTCTGTTAAACTCTCCTGTCCCCAGCTGGATGGGAACAGACTTGCCGTCTTTGCGAAGGTGCTCTCTCAGGCAGCTGCTCTCTGCTGGCCCTTTTACACTTGTCCTAATAAACAGCAGCTGAAAAGCTACATATATCATTGGTGTCTCAAGCCATCCAATTCTCACCCCAACTCTGCACATGTTAACATGTTGATAATGACATCTTCTCTGGGTTCAAGTCCTTCATTATCAAGATTAACCTTCATTTTATTCTTCATTCTAGTATTATATCTTCAATGTTAAGTCTTCTTCAGGGATCTCTTATAATTTCCTTAACCCTCAATTTAGTAAATGCTGCTTATTCATGCCCTCTTATTCTATTAATTTCTTTTAAGGATATCTATTCTTACCTTGAATTGTCAAGGAAACCACCACCTTTGGCTTAAACAACATCCCCAGAGCTTGAAAGAGCAGTGTTATTAGATGGAAGAGTGAAACTTATATTTTAATTCCCTTCCTCAATTACATTAAATTATGTATGATCTCTCTTTTGCTTAGTGCATCCTTTAAATTAGAAGGTTTAAATAGAAAAGAACTCTGTTGTTCATGACTAATTTCCTGATGATTAAGCACACACTGACTTCTTTTCAAAAACCATTAAAGGTTTTAAGTAGAAACCCTGGATCCCCAGACCTTGTTACAAAACTCAAGAATACACCCCGTCCTCTATCAATTATTATTTTATCATAAAATGCCCATTCAGTGCTGCTTTTCTTCTCACTTTGTAGGCAGGACAATGATAGCACTTAAGAAGAGAATAATAAGTAATTGCCTGGGAGTTCCTTCTCCCTTTGCTCTATAAAGGAACATTGCCCCTTCCTGACCCCCAGGTGGAAAAAGCTATTTATTCTTTGGGAAAAAATATCAAGGGAGAACCATCAGTTAATGTTATTTCAAACCAGAGACTAGATCAAATATACTAAATATGATGTATCTGATTTAAAACTGTAGGTAAGAGGAAGTAGAATATATAAGCTATAACGTTACCAAATTTTTCAGACATATTGCATCTTGATTATTATCATAATTGTTTAAAACACGATAGTACGGTGAGAGTTCAGCTGGGTGCCAGGCCTTCCATTCACTGAACTCTGTCTGCTTTTAAGGAACAAGGTTTGCCCCAAAGAGATTATAATGCGAGTGAACAGTGCGAGATGATTTATGGACACAAATGCTCAGAGGAAAGCACAGGAGATTAAAGAGATCATGATAACTGTAGTAACTTGATGGCAGGTTGTCCACAGCATATATGTATTTGTAGTATTTTATAAAGAGGAAATCTTTCTTCCTGTGGCTTAAGTGTAAATAATGACCTTTTAAACTAGACCACAGAGTGTGTCAAAATGCAAAGCAAAAGCAGAGACTAGTCTATTCTGGAATCTTATCTTTTAATCAACCCCTCCTTTCCTCTGCTCCAGACCCTGGCTGCTTCTCTGGTCTGTTGCTTCATCTGCTGGACTTCCAAACCGCTAATGATTCTTGTGCTCTTTCTGGAGCACACTCCGGCAAAGCTTAGGGACCATGGCTTGAAAGCAGTATCAGACATGACTTTTACATGACCTTCTATGCATACAGTATAGAAAGAGATGTTTTAGCATCCCCTTGAACCCAGTTTTCTTTGTTTGTTTGTTTTTTCCCCGCTTAATGCAAGGGATTAAGAACACCTGAAGGATGAAGATTTTAACTCATTTTTCTGCTCTTGGTTTTATGAAACCAAAATTCATTTGATCTTAAGCAAACAGCAATGCTCCATATGTTTTGTGGAGGGGGAAAAATGCATTTATATCTTTGTAGCATTAAACAAGGCAAGAAAAGTTACAAACATCCCATCAGGCAGTATAATTAATAACTATCACTTATGCAATATCCTCAGCTATACATTTTTCTTCTGTACTTCTTTTTCCAATCCTCCACTTCAATCTACACCTACACCCGCAGCGGGAACATAATGAAATTATAGACATTCTCTTTCAAATTTAATAAGGAGTAACATGTGTGTTCGAGAGATGGAACCTGGATTTTGCTACCTATAAACACAAGAATTTCTTAAGCTTAAGACAAGAATATTTTTCACATCCTGATCTAAGCTACAGCCCACTTGAATGAATCAGAGCTGCTTACTAGCATTCGGAAATGGCAGGAGTGACAAGTAATTGTAGCAGTTTATTTCATTTTCTTTTGCTGATAGTGCCATAGCTAAGGACTAGCTGAAACTACTGTAGCCATCCGGGGGAAAAAAAATAATAAAATGCATGTGTAGGGCTAGTCAGAGAAAGACTTAGGCAATTGCGTTTTACCGTTTGCTTTCTTTCAATTTCTGGTGAGACACCTTGATCCTGAAATACTCTTGTACAAGTGGGAGGGGGAAAAGATGAAATTCAGGCAACCAAGCCTCGGAGAATACTCAACCATATGTTTTTTTTAGTACTAGCCCTGGCAGGATTACAAGTGAAACTGCTTCTGTATAGCTATTGTGACCTGTCTTCATTTAAAAACAAAACTTTCTTTGATCACAAGAAAATTAAAAGCTTCACTTCAAAATTTACTTTACAATAGCACTCTACTAGCACAGTATGTACTAAAAATCTTGATAGAACATTAGTTCAAGATTGATTCAGGGGCTCTTCACTAACCTCTAGCTGAATGTGGACTCCATGATCTAACAAGGTTTGCACAAGATTTAGAAGTTGATACTCCTGTTCAAAATATACAGAGAATGGGGAGGAGAAACATCTTCCTCCTCCCCACAGCCTCTTTAAAAATAAAATATGTATGTGTGTGGATGGTGCCTTTGGGATTTTACAGTTTAAAGGCCAGAATTTTGCTTTCTGCCAATCAAATTGTCCATGAGAAAGTTTAGAAAAAAAAAAAAAAAAGCTGGAAGGCTGAGACACAGTGGGATTCAATAGAAGACAGGTCAACCTCACACATGAGAAAGGGATATACTGTCAATACCTATTAGGGGTGAAGAAACCAGATGACTTTTTTTTTCTACTATTTTTTTCCTAATTTTATCTCTCTAAAGTTATTTTTTTTTAATGAGAAGCAATGGCCTGAAATGTGTATTTACAGATTTTATACAGATATTACAGTCAATTTACTCCATTGACTTCACTAGAAACAAGCTTAAGCCTTAATCCTGAATAAACGGAATTGGAGTACCTGGGTCATGTCCGTCAGCCTGGGAAGGCAAACACTTCAGTTTGGTTTTAGCACAATAACCACCCAATCCTCTAAATTCCTCAAACGTGGTAGGAGAAATCTATCAGGAATTAAACCCTGATCTAGTAAAGAATTGTGTGAAGTACTTTACTAATTATAGCAGCTGAGCTGCTTGTAAAGCCCTTCAGTTTGGGGGTGTCCCGTTAGGTTAGGTGGTGAGAGCCCATCACCTCCAGGATGGTTTGATGGGGTGGACTCAGCAGAGGGACTGGGGAGGTTGCTGCTGGGACCAAGTGTTTAACTGGGAGAGAGTGGATGGCTTGATGCAAACAGACCACAAATTCTTTAAGGTCATGAAACTTTACCCAGCTTTATAGGGTTTTTACTAATTCCTGTGGTACTAATTGGGGTAAATAATTACAAGTATTTTGATCTCACCTGTATGATTGTCTTAGAAACGTATTTTTTTTTTCTCACTGATCTGTTTACTGTCATTCAAAGACAGTAGCAGTGACCCTCACTGTGCAGAAATTGGCATTGTTTCACAGTTGTGTGTTTAAAAACTCTTTCACTTTTTATGTGTGTATTGGGAGAGCTTAGTGTTTTATGACTGCCCCTCTGCTTTCCCAGCATTCAGGTTAACCTATGAAATAGTCTTCTAAATACAACCAATACTTGATATATCAATATCTCAACTCAGTCTTCCCTATATCAGATAATTCTCAAAAGCAATATCCCATCCTTTCAGGTCACAGTTCTCCCTTTATTCCTCCATTTCCTTTATCGCTGCTATCTTTAGGATCTTTTTTTGTACCTCCTGCTTCAATTATTTTCTATTTTGTTATCAGATTTCCTTATTCTGCCAAGAAGGGGACTTTTTTTCCTCCCAATTTTCATTTATTATTTGATGAATTTTATTTCTACTTTTTGTGCTGCCTTAGTTTTAAAGATAACAATTAATTCAAGTAACAGAAGCTTTCCTAGGTCCATATCATTCTATGGCATTTGTAATATTGGGGCATTTCTGTGTTAATCTTTAGCTTGCAGTAATTTCAGAAAACTTGTTCTTTGATTTGCTTTAGTGTTGCCTTCTAGAATTTGTTGTGTGTGTTTTAAAAATTTTCAAGTTTTTCAAAATAGAGGATATTTCTCTAAAAGTCTTAGGAATAAGTAGTTTGCTGTGTTTTTTGTGTTTGTGCGGGTGTTTGGTTTTTTTTATAAAACAAGGGGAAAGTTAACAAGAGCTTCTGTATAATGAACATAACATCAATTGTTCAAGGGCAAAATGCATAGCTGGGATATTTTTCTTTACTGGAGGCAGACAAACTCAGCTCCCCGAGTCGGTGGGTGGAGGTCAGAGCAACATCTGCTTTATCCACGGGAGTACAGCCTTTTCCAGCTTGCTGTTGTTGAGTGAATCAATTGAGCATGTAATAAGAGGAGCTCCAATATAGCCGAGATGCACGGAACATATTGATTAGAGCCTCGGTACGTCTGGCCACGGAGCATGTGTGGAGGCTGACTCTACCTCGGGCGATTCAACGCCTGTGGAACAGGTATCAGCAGCAGCTTTCCTGCAATGGTTAGGTATTAAAAAAAAATCCCAGACTGCAAAGTCTTTATTTAACAAATGATGTTGTTTGTCTCAGACTGCTGTAAAACTGCCAACATAGGAGACCTGTATTTCCCTAACTAGATGAACATGTAATTCTTGCAGTTTTATTAGATTCTTCCATTTTATGGCAAGTCAGATATGGGAAAATGTTCATTCTTTTGAATGTAAATGATGTAAATGGAGGCAGACCTTGGATTTACTACAGGGAAAGTGATTCATAAATGCTCTTTTTTGCACCCAAATTAAATGAGTGTTCTGTATATAATTTATTTTTGTGCCTGTACTTTTTAATCTGGGAGTTGTTGGGAGGAATGATGCATTGCAAGTTATGGAAAATATTTTGGGGGAGCTGGCATTAAACTGATCATGAGCTCAGAGATTCTGATCAGAATTAACTATGTCTCATACTTTTACATTACTATTTAATCATCACAAGTCTTTTTACAGAAAATAGCTGCTTTAAAAAAAAAAAAAAGATTGGTAGTCCATGTTAGCTTTTCTGGAAAATCTGTTTCAGAGGTTTTTTTTACTCAGTGAGAGGAAGATACCAACTTCCCCATCATGCACTGGATGCTCTGCAGCTTCCTGCTCCCAAAATGGCAAAGCATGTTACCTTTGACTGTAAAGATTAATTTATAGGAAATTAATTATAAAGCAGTTGTTCTGGGCAAGCTGTGTCTAATTCAAAGCCCATTTAATTAGTAGCAGTTTTTCTTTCATCTTTGAACCTGATGACTACAGATGGAAATGGGAGCAGGTAAATGCACCGCTGCTCCCTGCTTGTGTGTTCCTCCAGAGCCGGAGCAAAGCCGCTGATGGAGACTGTGCTCTGCACACCCAGTTTGCACAACAGGAGTTTGGGCTGAACGTGGGCAGTCTAGAATTCTCAGTCAATGGTGATGCAGGATTGTCTCTGCAGTACCACCACTTACAGTAAAGCTGCCTCACTGCAGTCTCCCAGCTGCCAATTCTAGAATGATTTATTTTTTTGATCTTGTAATTTTCTTTCTGACTGTAGCAGGTTCCTGTTAGAATTAAAAGATCTTATTGCCAAATGCATTTTTCTCTTACTGAAGCCAAACACTGTGTAACTGACAAGTGACTTTTCCCTAATGACCACAGTAAGTGCTGTGTGTTTTGGTATCTACAAATTAGAAGTTGCAGAATACTTGTGCTTTCTTGAATACACTCTGATATAAATCTGTGTCTCAGAACTGCTTGTTCTGTCATATCAAAAGTGTTTTTGCAAAAAGGAAACAAGATTAACTGTATTTATGTACCAAATTTGGAATATTGGAACATGATTTAATTAGTCCATTTTAGAGGCTGTTATTTAATTATGGAATGATTTATTTTTTCCCCTCTGTAGCAGTGCTTAGTTTGAGTGAAGGGTTTGAATGAAATTTGAATGCAATAGTAGGTATTTTATTGGCACCTAGAAAGAAAACTTCACCAGTGTCTGTGTATTGTAGGTTTTCGTTTTGGATGGCTGTGCAGTCTCTTTTAGGACTGACCCTGGACAGTTAGCTTCCCAATTCCTTGAAAAAGGTTCTATGCATCCAAAAAGCCAGGAGCCATAGTGTGGGAGGAACTGGTTCCTGTCTCTGGTCCAGTGTAGGTGAAACGAGGGCTCAAGGTGGGGTCTCTCACAAACTAAATCTATTAAAAAGCTGTCACCCTTGCATATTTCAGGTCTTTGTGTGCATGAGAGCATTTATCTCTGCACTTAGTGTTCCTCATTATACCCATTTGATGTACAATTTCTACCTGATCTCGTTTGGTGACAGTGACGGAGGTTGGTCCCTGCTGTCGGAGGTGCTGTCAGTGCTCTGGGAGGGCCACTCCAAGCTGGAACGAAATAGGATCTCTGCATTTTGAAACATCTATAGTTTCGTGTTTCTGCGTGTTGCACATCCAATGCTGTTATCAGAGTTCTATACTGTCATCTTTTTCCATCTTCTCCTGTTTGTTCTCTGTTCCTCAAGTTAAATTTTTGGCATTTCTTTTATATGTACCATCTTTTGTGATTGGTAGTAAATATACATTTAAGCAAGTTAAAGTTAGAGCATCATGTAGCTGCTGGCACTAAGTTTATAAGTTTAATACAGCAGTTGCAGACTAAAAATCTAAGGGCACCAGAGCATAACCAGATGTGATCTATACTTCACATCTATACATAAGTAGAAAAACAAAAATTTAAGCTATAGCATATAATCAAGTTGTCAGGCTGTTCCTTTCTCCACACTTTTAGGATATGATGCAAACGAGCTTTTAAAATCAATTTGAATTTGTCAACACTGTTAATGAAAATGTTAATGCCTTGTTAGCTGTCGACTAATGATAGTGGAGGTTCTCATTCCTTACTTACCGGTGGTATCAAATGTAAGAAATCATGATTTATAGCCTGAAAATGGAATAACAGTGTAAGCTTTTCTGATGAGAGAACTCCCCGCGTTTACCTCATAACTGCTCTGCACTGCACAAGGTGTGATATTGATGAATAGTTTTATGACTCATTTGGTAAGATCTATGAAGGCAGTTACTTCATAAGGTGGCATTTTATCACAGTTGCTTTCGCCCTGCTGCAGTTGACTCATTGATTGGAGTTAGTCGGGGGAAGCAAAAGCTGGAGACTTGGGGAATGCTGGTGAAAGTGCTGATACTTCTCTCTTCTTTATTTTTTCTAAAGACTATTTCTGACAATGTACCAGTGATTGCTTTATGTATGCCTAATTATTCTGTCATTAAATGAGGTTTTGTAGTTCTGTTTGGAGTGACAAAGTCTGAGTTTAATATTAGCAGATGCTGTTTTTCCTGTTTATTTTTTTTCCCTAGGCCTACTTTGGCAATGCCTTCTGGATTTTTGAAGAAATTGAACTTTAAATCTATACACACTCATGCATCATTTAGTCAGTTTGCTGAAGTCTATTCAATTAAAATTCAGAGCTGTGTGAGGACCCCTTTCCTGAAGAAGTAATTCAGGTTTTAAATGCTGTTTTGTGGATGTAGTTTAGGACTATTGGCAAGATGAACAATTTACATTAAGTGCTCTGTTTGCTTTCAGAACTGCAACTTATTTAAAAAAAACCAACAAACAAAATCCAAATTTAATACTGAAGAACCCTTAATTTTAATGCACTTAAGAATTCTTTGGGTCAGGTTTGGCTTTGTTTTTAAAACTGTCAGTGAGTGGTAGTCACTAGTGTGTCTCTATAGACAGTGGGGACCCACTGCTCAGCTCTGCACAGATCCTGAGTCTCGTTTTGCCTTTGAGTTGGAAGATGACTTTTTCCATTTTGAAATAAGGCTTTGGAATAAGAGTTTGGTGTATGTAGTTTGGGGTTTTTGTTTGGTTTGATAATGGTTTGGTTTGGGGTTTGATTTTTTTTTTTTTTTAAATTTATTAGTATATTGTAGTTCCAGGCTCTGTCTCTGGGATATAGTAAGCAGAGTAAAGCATAGTCATACCAAACTTCATGAGTTCTTAGGTTAAGAGAAGCAATCCCTTTTCATTCAAGGAATGAAGATTTTCTGGATGCTTCTTATTTACTGATTCCTGATTCCTTTAATGTGCCTCTCATTCCTTGTATAAATGGTAGATGTCTGAACTAAATCTGAAGCTTGTTTCTCAGTTCTTAAAATTAAATATTTTGCATAAGGAGGATTGTCAGAGTGTAAGTGTCCCTATCCAACATGTATGTCCAGGACTTTTCACTGGATTCCTTATTCAAAAATAGAACTGTTCATATTTATGTTACTCAGGAATAATACATTTACAAATGTATTAGTAAAGCACTGAATTCTGTTCTTCTTCACTTGTCCTTCTCAACTCGTGATGTACTGGCGCACTGAGAAACAAAGCAAAGAACGTGCCTGTTCATAGTAAATTGATACTGAAAACACTTGATAGAAGAACTGATTTGTCCTTTTCCCTGCTGGGCTTAGATTTCAGTTAACAAAAACCTGTGCAGAAGTAGCTGGTCATATATCAAAGAGTTTAGATCTAATAGGCCTTTGAACAGACAGTGTAAACATATGGGAATAGAGGTTGAAAGCAGAGATGTTCTTTTATAACTGGAGCTGCCTTTTAAATCCTGGTCAGTGGTGTAAAAGAGCTGCTGATAAGCAAAAAATGGTTGTAGCTGGTGACTTTTTAAGCGGCATATTTGCTGCACAGTTTATATTGTATTATTATGTGAAATTCTCTTGAAGTACATTCCTAAATAGACATGGAATCCTGAGTGGATGTAGTAAAATCCCTGTTTTGTTTTTTAATTTTTTGGTAAAAAATTTGTTTTATTAATAGTCCAAACTGGCTATGTGAGAGTTCCTGTGTACAGAGGTTTTTGATAGTTTTTTTTTTTTTCTGGTTTTAGTGGATGGAAGTAGCAAGAGGAGTTTAGTAGGAGAATGAAGCTCTTGATGTTTTCAATGTCATGTTAAATTATAAATCTATTTTGTATAAGTATTAGTTTTCCTATGAATATATTTTTTTTTATTATTTTGCAGGTGCTTTCCTAGGTCCTTTTTGCATATATATCTATATGAGAAATTCAATTTTTAGTTTATAGAAACTGAAGTTTGCTTTTATTCTAGGTAATTGATTAACTTCTGAGTATTTATTTGCCTTTCACTTTTGTCAGTGGCATCGTTTATGTCCACTATACTTGGAAAAGTGTTTGTTTATGTAATATGATTTTTATATACTTCACACTGTGACAAAAATAATAGTCACTTGGGGGGGATGAGGGGAGGCACAAAAATGACTGAATGGGAGAGTTAAATCAACTGAAAAAAGGAGGTGACTATTATGTTACCTGATTGGGTGTTAAATGAGCTCTATAGTTGAAGTTATTCAAACAAAATGTATGAGTAAGGGCAAAGCCTGAAACAAGTATTTGTTCTAGGATATCAGCCTCAAATTCTTTTGTAATGGTTTGAGGTTTTAAAAAAACATAAGGCTTCTGAAGGCAGAGTTTTACTAATTGTATTTATAGTTAAGATCAAGGCTTTGATCGTGAACTCCTGGATAGTGTTTAACTAGCCCGTCCCAGCACAATACCTGACAACAAATACAGCAAATATCGAAGAGAAAACTAATGTGTTTTTTGTGGTTGTTTTGATTTTTGTCTTGATACTCAGATTAGCAGATTTTGTAATTCCAGTAGCCCTGAAATTTTCCATGGCGGGTTATCTTGATTGTTTTAGAGAAAATTAGGGCAACTGTCCCTGTGCCTGTCTTTGTGTATATTCAAATGAGGCTACAGTCTCTTCACATTGAAAGTACAATGTTTTTATGAGGAAATGTTGTGTGCTTAATGCTTAAAGGAGACTTTTATTGAACTAGAGCATTTAAAGAGAGGACAATTTAATTCATAAATAAAACAAAGCATCAGGTTAGTATAATAGCAAATTGCATTTCTTAAAGGGAGAAGCACAAGAATTTACTGATTCCGAGCATTACCTCAAATATATTCTCTGTACTTTGGTTTATTATGAAATCATTTTTCTCAGTGCTGTGGCCAAATCTCTTCCATTATTCTTTTAAAAATTCAATTTAGCCTAACCACAGCTTTAATATAATATTTTGATCAAGAACATGGACAGTTTAATAAACTAGATGCCTTATTACTTCATCCAATTCTGGCAGTAAACCGTTCTTGCTTATCTGATGAGACTTGCTCAAAAGCAGAACGTTAGAGGTAACCCCAGTCTGCTGAGTTGTTTGGGAGTGCGTGTCTCCTGCGCATTCCATGCTGTTCATGGACGTGGTTTGAGTTACACTCAGTGTTTGGCTGAAGGATGCTGTTCAGATCATCAGCTGCCTCTAAAAACTGATTTTGGGTGAAGTTGGTGGTTTGGTTTTTTGAAGTGGATAAAATATATTTTAAAATAATCCCATGTTTGGAAAGGTTGGCCATTGGCTGTTCATACTGAATTGACTAGTAGCCAGAACTGAATTTTTTATACAAGAGCATGGAACATGCTCTATATTTGCCTCACAGTGCCGTTTGTGACAGCATGGTTAGAGTAAGGGGAAAGCCCTTCTCTGGGGGCTCTGCTGTTGCTGCTGGGAAGCCCCTGGGGGGAGCGGAGCTGTGTGTGACAGCAGCACAGGGAGGGGAAGGGGCCGTGGGAAGCAGCGTGCGGAGCTCCAGTGCCCCCAGCACTAGATCTAGAGAAGATTAACCTGTCCTGCACTTCTGCTGCAGTGATTCTCAACCCTTTTAGAGCTGCCCCGTTGTCTCCTATTTTCTGTAGTAGTGGCTTTCTGTCTCCTTTGTGTTTCAGTCTCTCACATCTTTGCTCCTATTTGCCTCTGTTTCCCAGGCACAGTTACTCTGCGTAGTTTGTGAGCTGTGAGAAGAGAAAGAGGCAGATGAAATTTGCTTTTATATACATCGTACACCACCCCTTGTTCGAGAGCCACTGTTTGAACATGAAAATAATCTCAAGAGAGGGCAGCTGAGCCATTTGTAAAAAGAACCTAATTTTGATGCAATCCGAGTGATAATTGGACTACTCAGGAACAGCAAAGCACCAGGTGTTTGACAGTGTTCCTGCTGAATCAGTGAAAGCATAAGGGGCTAAGGAAGTCAAAGACTTAACAAATTAGTTCTCTTGGTTTGGGAGGGAGCTGTGTTGCTGGGAAAAACACCAACTAAGAAATGAAGGCAGGCAGATGTATTACCTGAATCTTCTCTGTTACCTTAAGGGTACTTCCCTTTTAAAGGCATATATTTGTAAAAAATTCTTATTTTTTCTTATATAGAGGAGATAAAGTCAAGGATTCCAACATATGAGCTTCACATGGAACAGTATTTCAGTTAATCAACTAATCCAGTCAGGATGGAGACTGAATATACACTTTTCTCTTAACTTCTAATAAAATATACGTTGTGTAGATAGAAGAGACCGTGAAGAAAGAATAAAGTCTTCATTTAAAAAGAAAACAAACTCCACAGTTTTGAAGTACACTTATAGCTTTTATTTAATATTTTTTTAATTTAAAAAAGTAAACTATACTTTTGAACTCTACAGTTTGCCATCTACAGGTAGCAGATTACTCTGTTTGGTGTGGAGTTTCTTTCCATCTGTGAGCAGTAGTTACTCCTAGGTCTCCAAATTATTAATGGCAGGAAGTGGTAGTTTGGGCTCAACTTCATTATTTTTTGGTATCTCCAACCTGTAAACTATTTCAGTGAGAGGAACTAAAACCAGTTATTAGACACCGTTCTTTCCCATTTGAAAACATGACTCTCTTACCTCTTCAGTGACTTAATGGTGTGTTGTCAGCCGCTCACAGAAGGACACCGCTAAGCAGTAAGTCTAGCGGTTGATATGGCAGTTGTTGATTATCGTGCAAAATCAATTACTCTGGTAGGTGAAGAAAAATCATTCAAGTTATGATAGTGGCAAACGGTGAAAAGATTATTATTTGTCATTTACTGCAAAGCAATAGTGCAGTTTGGGCTTCCCAATGTCATGTGGAATCGCAGGATGAGGAAAAGCAGAGTCTGGTGGAATAGTGGCACATGCTGGAGACCTTGTCTCTCCTGGGCAGGACTTAGGAGTGCAGTTAGAGGCACACACGGTCAGATGTGAAGATTGATGGGCTTCTGTCACTTTGTGCTGGCTGAGCAGCTGGCCCTCCGTGTGAGGCCACTGCATTGTCAAGTTTTGCGGCAAAGAACCAAAGTCTGTGCCTGTTCCAGCAGAGTGTACAAAATAAACTTCTGCAAGGGCACAATGGGGTGTTTCCCCAGGTTGGGAAACGCAGAAGGATTTGTCATTCTATCTTTGTCTCTCCTTTGTTTGACTGTTAGATCATGCATTAAAAATACACACAGGCTAAGTCAGCCAATGTCTTTTAAATACATCATATTCTGAGCTGCCTGTGTTGAGTACCATCAGATTTAAAACGTATGGCAAGTAAATAAGAATATGAAACTGATGAACCAGAAAATCAAAGGGGTCACATGCTGTGTTTTGTTAGTCAGCCCAGCAGTAAAATACCACAGGATGATGAGATGTTGTCTCCTGATATAAGGCTAAAACTGCATCACTCAACGCTATCACAAGAAGGCAGAGAGAAGGTTAGTCCTATGCACTGTATTTATATTTCTCTGCTAAATTGACAACATACAGTTATTTCGGTTTTGGTTGGGGAACAATATTAAGATCTCTTCCTTTATTCAGAGATTCAGGCACTTTTCACAATATATTCTCAGTACGTACCAGTCACTCAAAAAATACACTGTACCTCAAGTTATGGAATGTGGCTCACCAGATCCTGCGTGGTGTGTGTAGCTTTGAATGCAAAGGATTGATGAGGTGAAGTAGTACAAATCTCAACCAATGTCTTGTGAATAAAGGCTTTCAGGTGGTTTTATTTTCCTGGATTTATGATTTTTATTTTCAAATCCTGACCTTAACTGTGGTTGGTATTGGGGTGTAGATTGACAGTATAAAGGTTTCACTTGTTCTGCTCTAAGCTTTATTTGGCAATTTAGATAGTCATCCATTACAAATAAATAAAATAAATACTTAAGTATATTGTTCAGTTTTCAGCCCTGAAATTCTACCTGCACAAGCAGATTATGTTCTCTAAGCACCGTAGAAAGGCATCTCTTTATTCTGATCCTTTGAGGGAAATTTAAGCTGCAAGATTCTGCTTCTAACCACTTAAACCAGCAAAGTCATAGTGCCAATAAATTAACTGTGGTGCTGAATTCACAGAATTCTGCCACTCTGCCCTTGTACCCTGAGCTCAAGGACGGGAAAGGAGAGCAGACAGCATCAGATGGCAGGGCAGCAACTCCAGAGGGTCTGTGGATCCATGATACACCATTAGTCTTTGAATATGTGTATAGTAAGGGTGATGGATAGATGGCTAAATACCATCTACCTGGTATTATGTCTGGACATAATTACTTGAAGCAGGAAAAGTTTTCTTTCCTGTCATAAAGTACTGTTTCTAGGCAAAGAAGATATTTGAATGTTTAAAAGTGGGTGTTAGGAACGCTTTTGGCCTTAAACACTGGCAAGTTTTTCCTGTGTGCAAACATCCTTACTGGAGGCAATGTTTGCTTCAAAATAAAACCTCCCACTCTGCCTTGTGTGCAGGCCAAGGCTGTCTTATGCAGCGAGAGTGGGGATCTGAGGAGTCTATCTATAGCCACAAACTCTATGGGATTTTTTTAAATTGTTGGTATTGAAAAGAGTGTTGATATAAAACCCATAATTATTTTCTGATTTGAGTGGTGCTATTCTGATTTGGTAAATTAATTAATAACCAGAAGAACCCATATCCTTCAGGCGTCCAGCAAGTACTAAATTTTTGACAGGCTTTATGACTATATACATAAATGTATATATGTGTGTATGTATACATACACTTCCCTCTTTTTTTCTTTTTCTTTTTTTTGACACCCCTTTTCCCCTCACAGGCTATTCAGGAAATCACTGAGATTTGTATATTACACATTCTTTTGCTTTCCTGAAATTGGGCCAAATTTTTTCCCTTCTCTCTTCTTTCATGTTACCAGTCACCTGCTTTGGATTTACATTTTTATTTAGAAGAGCTTTCTAGATCTTGCTTAAATGCCTTCTGCTTCCATGTCCCTCTCCAAGAGAATATTCTTCAATGAAGAAAGTACTGGAAGAATAGCACCAGCTGGGACTGGTGTTTGTTTTCTTCAAATAATATTTAACAGGAATTTAAATCACCAGGTGGATAAGTGCAGAAATTATGGCAATTTGCCTAATTGCAGGAATAGCTTTAGATTTGTCCCCAAGTTTGTTCTGGCATAATTCCTAATTCATTTACCAGCTGGTCAGCCATACCCTTGATTGCTGTTTCTGCAGGTGCCAACTCCATCCCTACTGCTGGTATCTCTATTTATTTACCTTTTTAAAGGTTCAGTTGTGTTAAGGCTTTTTCTCTTAGGATGTGTTTCTCATTTTGCAAGAGTGGTTACTTGTGATTATAGAGAGCAGCAGAGCCTGATGTAAAACCCATGAAGTCCATGGAAAGGATTGTGTTATTTTTCAAGTAGCAGTTGGATCAGGCCCACAGAGAGATCAGGTGAATGTTTTACTCTAAATATAGATCTGTTAGGATTCTTCTGATCTTCCTGGTTAGAATAGCGTGAATCTCTCAGGAAGGGTTATAGGGGTTTTTGTTTGATTTACTTCTGGTGCCTTCTTTAAGAGGAGAGGAAAAAATACATGCAAATTATTTTATCAATTTTATTCAAACTTTAACAATTTTTATACAGTGAAACTCCAGAGTATCTCAAGCTGCTCATATTTGAAATGAAAACCCCTGCAATTTGTAAACTGTCAAACTTAATACAAGATCTTAGTGTTAATAGGATTTTATTGACTTCTACCATCAGCAGAGGAGCAGGTTGATGAAGTGCCACAAAGGAAATGAAGACACAATACTCATTTTACTTGCATCTCCAGAGCCGTGTAAATTTGATTGCTGAATTTATGATAATCCAGCTCATTGGCCATTGCTCTTCTGGGGGAGTGGGGACAAGAGAGGATTTCTGGAAATGTGTGACTTTAGAGCTGTAAAATCAGACTTTGTGGAGATTTTGAGAAAACAGACTAAAGTATTGGTGTCCAGTTACTGTGAGAAAACACTAGAATGCGCTCTATTATTTATTTCATATGTTTTTGCTGATATCATGCCAGTTTCCCTTTTCTTTGCTCCCATAGGCAGCTTCATTTGCACGGCTATTTTTGAGTGGTGGTGTTATAATTAGCTCAGTAGAATGAACAAGTGCAAGACTAAGAATATTAAGAAAGTGAAGCAAAATGACAATGTGAACTTCATGACATTTGCAGATTAAGCTGGTGGATTTGTTTTGGTTTTTTGGCATGTTCACTAAAGACACAACCAAATATCCATAGGCTTTGAAGTGCGTGGCTCTGGGGGAGCGGGGCTGGGTTGTATGTTCAGTTAAATACAACATCGAGGGCTCTGGAGATTAGAAAGAAAAATGAGGTGATAGGTGCTTACCATAACACCAATTAATTCTGTTTTCCAGAGAGAAAAACATGGTCCCTTGCCTTTTTAAGGAAGGGGTTGAGTATTTAAAGTGACTGTGACAAGTCTCTAATGTTTTAACCATTCCATAAATGCGGAGTTAGGGAAGTTAGGAAAAACATATAGCTCTGATAGTCCCGAGAAGGGAAACGTGCCGTGTCTCCAGTGGGTACCGGTAACTGAGGTGGTGTTACGCTGAGGCCACTTATGGCTTCAGAACAGTGCTAAGAAGCAACTGGGGGGAAAAAAACCCTCAGCACCCAATTTCAGTTGCTACAGTGTTTCCCTTTTTATCTTGTCTTGCACATTTCATTCCTTATTTGCAACACTTGTGACCTAATTGGTATTATTTTCAAACTCTACTTTCTTCACCTCCATGATTAATTTCTCATGAAGAAAGTATAATCTTCCTGAACTTGATACAACTGAAATAGCTTGCTTTTTTTTAATAGCAATTTGTTTACTATCATTCATTTTTATTATTTTCTAGAGTATTTAAATACCACAGGTTTTAAATTGTAAACCCAGAAGTATCTCAGGTTAAGGAAATCCTCACTAAATGTTTTCTGTTCCTATGCCTTTGTCTAGTAGCCTTAAAATCTCAGGAAGAATGAAAGACTTTTTTTTTCTTTTTTTTAATCTTGTAGTGTACTAAGTTAATGTGCTCCTCCTGACGTAGTTATTGTTCCTAGCACTGAAAGAAAGGAGCACTGGCAGAACTCCACTCTCTGTGGCAAATAGACACCAATTTTTTTTTCCATTCCATAATTGCATCAGTGAGTAGCGTTCAACATAATGCCTGCAGTTGCCTGGTACTGTCACAATCAGATTTGAAAACTCTGGCACTTGGGGGCTCTGTAGGTTTTGATTTTATATGCATTTCCTGTCTCCTTGAGAAGAGTATTTTAGTGTTTCAACTCAATGAGATAACGTGAAAAGTTCCCTGAATTATCCTTATCATTAGCTGTGGATAGTACTACTTCAAAAATCTGCCTTTTCACTGAAAATCAAAATCTGAAGAGGTTCACATAAAACCTGAAACATTCTGGTACTACAATAGTACAAAGGCGTATGTGGGAGTTGTAGTTTGGGCTGTCCTTACTGGCAGAAGCCTCTGCACTGGCTGTGCATCCCTTTGGGATGCTTTCCACCTCCTGGGAAGAATGAATTTGGGATACTATAGAGCAGAAGAAGGACATGAGACATTTGATGATTAGTCAGAAAGCTGTATTTCCAGGAATTCTGGTTTTGATAGAAAATCCAGAGAAGTGTGTAATCTCTGCTGATAACAGCATTTAAGAACCCATTTTGTGGTATCAAGACACAAGTTTTTATTTTACGCCTCCTGTAATTTTATCCATAGTTCTCTAAATCCCTAGCTCTTATAAGAAATGCAGAACAACAAGCTCTCGTTTTAAATAAAGAAAGGTTCTAGACACAAAGTTTGTGAAGGAACTGTACTCTTGAAAGGCTCTTGGAGACATCGTTACAAGGGGACCTAATCGCAAGATGGAGTTTGCTGGCATTGGTTTCTCTTGCTTCTCCAGATTTATTCCCCCCCTATACGTGCATCTCAGGATCTCACATACTGTCCAGCTCTCAGATTTGCAGGAAGGGCAGCATGATCCTTGCAAAGACATGAATATATCGATGTGCTATTACAGATGTGTACTCTTCTTTGCAGTGTGATCTAGAAGCCACACTGGATTTGCTGTGCTACTTGCTGTTTGTGGGATAGGTTTATTTAACTATTTAACAAGGATGAGGAATTTACAAAAAAAAAAAGGCAGCAGAACAGGCACTTTACTAACCTGACTTCTTAAAATTCTTATAATAATAATTCCCTATATTTATGAAATTTCCACAAGTGATCTCCAGTCCTAGTGAAGGAAAACATACGTTACATAATTCATTAAGCCTCAAAGGTTTTTTACATATATTACCATTTAAAAAAAAAATAATCTGTTAACACTCAGGGCAAATGATTTTCAGTATAATTAAGGAAATGAATTGTGGCAGCAAAACTGCAAGACTTGAATAACTAAACCACAATGATCTCTTCTCTTTTTTTTTCCATCTTCAGAGCAAATTGCAAATGGCCTTGGCAGTAACTCCAGCGCTTCCCGACTGATCTTTTTTTCAGTCTGTCATGTATGCTCTTTGTGACAGTTTTACCGCTTGAACTAAAATTACTGTGCGTAAATATTGGTAGAAAAAAAAAACCCTCATGCTCTTTTAGAGCAGATGGAAATTTCTAAGAGGTACGGTGGCATGGAGAACCCTTTTTTGGCTCCTACAAAATATTCCTTCAAACCCCCAAGAGGAGGGAGTGAGCCGAGCACCTGAACAGAAATGCATTTTCATCTCAGTGGATCAAGTGCAGGGGGGCTCTGAGAGATGAATTCAAAGATAATCTATGTTGTTCTAACTCTGTAGGTCTGCACAAGGAGCTACTTAAGTCAACATGAGGAACTTGGCATGTTACTGTCTTCTGACTGTTCAAGTAATACAAAACTCCTATGGTATGAGCAGCCGTGTGTCTTAGCTTTTATGTGGTTTTGAAGAACTTGGAGCAAATCTTTTAAGCTAGGTTTGGGTCAAGCACATAGGTTCCCAGTTCAAGTATTTACGTAGAATTGAAGTATGTTTTTAACAGCAGTAACTTAGAACCCAGTTTCACAGAGATGAATTGGCAAAACAATTAACTTCTTAGTGTGCTTTTTGGCTAAAGGAAAATTTCATCGAGCAACTATCTCACACTACAAGAAAAAATGGCAAATCATTATTTTTTTAAACACTGAGACATTATTTAGTGGTGTTTTAATTCAAAGGAACATCTAGTAACCAAAAAATGGAACATCTTCATTGATCCTTCCCTGACAAACATCAGTTTCATCTCTGCACCTTAAAAATAGCATTATTAATACAACGTGAAAGACTGGTAGATTGGATTTACTAGTATCCAAGATTGTGTTATCACTTATCTCTTTACAAACTGAGACCGTTATCGTATGCTCTGCTGTACTTGCTGCAGTCTGACAAAGACAAAGTGTCTTCCTTTCTTCAGCGTCAATATGGAACGAGAATGTTTCTGACATAACGGGTGACAGGCTGCTTCTAAGAAATTCTCTTGAACAACTATAATATGAAGAACTTGCCCACATCTAGTCAATAATTTGCTTACTGTGTATGAACTTCATGAATTAAATGGAACCTGAGAGAGACGTCTGGCTGAGCTGACTGTCGTTTTAGTGACCTGGCTACTCAGGTGTTTATATTTTGATTGTGTTGTATTTAAAATGTGTTTGAGAGTAATGGATTGTTTTTGAGAATCCCTTTCCTGTTCATGCAATTTTTTTTTTTTTTAAATAATTGAAAATTGTGATAATTGTAAAATATCAGGATTCTTAACAATGAATGCATTTTATAATTTGAAAGTACATCGTATTTTGAAGCCAACCAGTCCTTCAGTCCACACATGTCTCAATGTGGTGCATTGTATCCACTAGATATATTCAGGACAGTATTTATCTAATTATAAGAATGATTCATAACCCTGGACTTGTCTTTGAGATTTGTTTTGAGATATGACAATACCTGGGGGGTGATGCTTTGTCAGTTCAAACGAGAGCAGGGTAGTGTTCCTGTTGGCATTTAGACAATCTGAGCGATGACTGTGTAATGGTGGTTGGTGCAAGATTGTGGCACAGTGGCACTGCTGTCAGGCGGGGAACAGCAACGCGGTTCTGTTTGGCTGACTGTAAAGGTTAAGGTTCTTCCATTTCTGTTGCAGATGGTTTTTATAGGTCCCAAACAAAAGAAACTTAAATCCAAAATTTATCTGAGGACTTCTGTGCTCTCTTTTCTCCCAATTACAGTACGTAAGCACTTCATATTTTGTAACTGTGTCTATAATTTAAAAAAAAAAAAAAAGTTTGCAAGCTGTGGGAGTATTTGTCAGTCTTCAGTGAAGGAAGAACTGAAGGAAGCAGCTAATTGACTTGCCAAAACTTATTGTTAACATCTAGGAGTGGTTAAGCCCTTGCATGCCAGTCATCCCAATTGCAATATAGTCTCATTCTGTTTGGAACGGGTAGAGCAGTTTTGTAATACGTGATGAGCTATGAATTCTACACCTTGTTTGGGCAAGGCAAGGTTTTTATGAGCAGTTTGAGCTTCTGTATTGGCAACACTTTGAGAGACAAAAGAAGTCTGTGGACCTAAAAGCATGAAAGCGCTGAGCTTTCTAAATGAAACACTCATCCAGGTGGAGGAGTGAAATCGCAACACGCTGTGGGTTAAAGAAATAACTTGCTCTTGGGCTTTATCTGTGCATGTACATGTAGTCAGTTCTGAAAGCAGTCAAAGTACTTACTGAGATGCTGTAAGTAGAATTTTAAGTTACAGATCCCTCTTCATTGAGTGTGGCCACTCATTTGTATCTAATAATTATAGTTAGGTGCCTGAACAAAAAGGAAGCAAAACACAACAAGGAGATATTGGACATTGGCTTGTTTGAACTTGTTTCTGCTGGTGGGGGGCTTAATCAGAAAACCAGTTTATTCAAAAATGAAAGCAAATTCCAAGTAACTGATAAGAAAGATAATAATCTTCATTTAAAATCAAGTAATATGTTTCTTTATCACATGCTATTCTCTACCACCCCTCTCCCCGACGCCTTCAAATTAGTACATAAGTTTTTCCAAAACCTCGTAATTGCTGCTAGGATTAGAAGGAACTTTCCTGGAAGAGCTCCTGTTCTTCCCAGGACATAGGTGCTGGCTTAAAAAGTGAACATAAAATAACTTGTGGCTTGAGGCATCGCGCACTGTCTGGCACGCTGTGGGTGCCACAAGATTAATGCTGTGCTCAGGTGTGTCTTCTAACTGTGGAGAGAGTTCAGAGCTAATTCAGGTGTATGCAGTAGGAATGTCTTACTTGATTGGCAATTGAGCATCTAAAATAAAAAAGAGTATATTTATTCTTTGCCTGCAATGTCTCTTTTTCATTGCCTGATTTTTAAAATAACATTTTCTTCTAGCGTTATTAATGGTAAGCAGTGCAAGCACTGTAGTCTCTTAGGAAAGTTCAGCAATAATGTTATAGAACTGGTTACCGCCCAATCTCATTATTGGCTATATCTGTTTTATTTCTTGTGGTTCAAAATCTCTTCTGTGGCTCATTCAAAATTTTCTCTTTTTATCTCAAAAAATTAGTCCACTTTGATCAGAAAAAATATGCATGTATTTAATGAACAATTAGTTATTACTTAGCAGATGGGCTTTTATTCCTTTCACTTCATAAGCAAAAGTACCCAATGAGATGTTGTTTAAGATTTTTCATATATTCCGGTTACAGTCTATTTTCACATATTTTATCTATCTAATACTGAACTACTTTCTTAGGGCATCCTTTTTCTCTGGCTGCCCTTGGTTGGTAGCCACCTTTGCCAGAGCTTAGGGTCAGGCATGTCTTTCTATATGGCAATACCTTTAAAAGACAATTTTTTTTTCCTGTAATGCAGCTCAGGAAACAAGTTCCCCGTTTTAAATCTCGGCAGCACTAAGAGATGTAGCAAAGAAAGCGATCCTATCCTCTTAAAACAGGAGCTGAATGTATAACCTTGATTTATATATTTGAAAGCACTGAAATATTTACTGTCCACAGTCAGGTTTCTGAGTAAGGTGATTGGAAGGCCTAACTGGTTTGGTTTTTTAAACGGAAGAAATCGTGTTTCTACCATACATGCCTTGTATGAAAAGAAAAAGGACCTAATTAAGTAGCAAAAGCAGTAAATGTAGCGCACACACAAATAATGCCCGAGTTTATTTTTGTCAGAGGCAAACTGGATACACAAGTTACTACAACTGACCCTGTGGCAGCTTTCAATCACTCTGTCAGTGCTGAGTCAGCAGATCACCCCCTTCCTCCCTGCATTTGATAGCAGGAAAGGTTGTGTTCTCTCTGACACGGGCTTTGATTTTCATAAGTCTTTCCCATTGTGTTGCTCAGGAAACTTGTCCCTTCTGTTACCGTTTTTTTTTTTTTATATTAAATACGTTGTTAGGGCCATCATTCTGCTTTTCAAATATGTAGACCTGTAATTTCCTCTGCAGACTTCATTCTCAAGAGGCTATACCATAGGGTTTGTGTGCAAATTCATGTTAAAACTTGTTCTTGAGGGTTGATGAGTACCTCTAGCTTTCATTGACTCTAATGCTGTGTCTTACTGAGTTGGCAACTGTACATTGGAAATAGAGCTGTCAGTCTGGGGGAGCGCTGACAGGGCCACTGGATTCTTGACAAATATACTGTGGAGTATTGCAGGAAGCTGAAAGATTTGGTAATGAACTGGTAATTTTTCTCCTGTTGCTTTTTCCAAAACTGTATACGGGAAAACCCGCTAGAATCTTCTCCAGTTTATGCATGAACAGATTTAATTTTTCTGATGCTACAACTCATAGCTGAATATCGGTTGTTTTTACGGATGTAATATTCAACATATGTTCTTATTTATCAGTACTTTTTGATAAACCATTGGGAGTTCAAAGCTATTGTGTTCTGCTGTGTACAGACCCGTAAAGAGGACAATGTGAATTGAAAAAAAACTTGCTATCTAAATAGGAAGTAAAACAAACTCTTGAAATGCAAGATTTGCTCGCCATCTGTTGAGAAGTGTGGGCAGTGACCCCTGAAACAATGGCCTGTGTCAGGAGGAACTATTCCAGTCCCTGTTTGAGTTTGGGGGTACTCCATTGTCATGGACATTTGCCTCAACTTAAAGAACGCGCGAGAGGGAGGGCTGTGAGATTTTTGTGTCAGACACTAAGCCTAGAGCAAGGATCTGCCAAGTTACTCAAATGCACGTGTATCCAGCAACTCCCACTTATGTCACTTTTATGCAGAAAAGACAGGAAATTTAGGTTGTGTTACATTTGGTTTAGTGTTTCAATTTGTTTCTCTGAGCAAGATTTTTTTAAAACAGAATGTATATACATATATATATAGAGAGATATGCACGCATTGACTTTTCTCTTTTTAAATAAACAGTATATTGCTCTAAAATTGAAAAATAGAATGAATCAGTGTTTGGAACACACAGCTTGAATCTGAAATAATCTGTGGGTGATTTGGCTTTCTGTATGCATTCTGCAGTGTTTCCATCTGAAATCCCTTGTGCAAGAGAGAACACTTCTGTGTCTGTATAACCTGTACACAGAAAAAAGACTTTGAAAGTGCTGCAAGGATGATCAAATCATCTGCTTATGTCTTTACCCTGCTCAGGTAGTCCTGTAGCCTGATATCAACGTAATCAGCTAAGAAATTTCATTAAAAATAATTCCTATATGGAAAGTACTTACTGTTTCATAACACTAAATTACTTATCATTCTTGTATTCAACAGAGCAATTTATAGGTCATACTTATTCACTGCTGTAACTTTGGGTACTGATTTGGGAGGCTTTGTGGTTCGTTGGTTTGTTTGTTTTCTGGCTCCTGGTTGAAAAGCTGGTAGTAGTGGAATTTAAAATCTGGCTAGAATCAGAGTGTTATAGACTAACCCCCTTCCCTTGCCCCCCATTCTTCCCTTGGAAACTTGCAATTTTAGCAAATTCATAGCATTTGTTCCCTTGCCTTCAAGAAGCAAAGCTGTTCGAGTAGTTTGGAGGAAGTAGTTCAAGGTGAGCTGCTAAACATCTGCAGGCTTGGGACTGGTACAGAACTCACCCAAACAAATTTGGTGTAGGTATGTCAAGTAAACAGAAGAAAAGACTTATGAAAAAGGCATTTTGTGTTGTTTCAGACACCCCCCCCACACACCCACTTTGTTCCATGGGCTGTCCACACTCCCCAGCATCATCCCTCCATCACCCCAAAAAATAAACTCATGTGTCTGTTTTAAATAAATAACCTTTTTCCCATTGCAGTCATTCTGGTTGAAGTTTAAAGCTGAACTTTGTACTAAAATGGTAGTTTCATTGAATCAATAAGCTTCTATCTACTTTTCATCTCCACTTCTAAAGGAAGCTTGTTTGCACTGTTTGGTTTACTTTGAATGTTAAATATCAAATCAGCTTTGCGTACAGGGTAAAACTTGGGCAACACTTCCATGTTTCTCAAAAAGAGTTTTGAATTGTTTTCTTAAAGCAGAGACTTGACATGAATTTTTTTAGATTCATTGTTCTTTATCCATATCTGCTTTTTCGCCTCAATTCTGAGAAAATCAATTACAAAAATCACAAAACAAATTAGAAAGTTTAAAAAAGACACAGGATTTATATCACAGGGCTTGTTTCACTCAATGTTTTCACTCAACAACAGGGCTTGTTTGACTCAATGGCTTTAAGTCCAGTTGGAGAGAAGTGACAAGTGGTGTCCCTCAAGGGTCTGTGCTGGGACCGGTACTGTTTAACATTTTTATCAATGACATAGACAGAG
>JAOXNO010000005.1:1351424-1390889 GCA_028565335.1 Limnodromus scolopaceus
GACATTCAAGGTGAGGCTCGACAAGGCCCTGGGCAACCTGGTCTAGTTGGGGGTGTCCCTGCTGGCTGCAGGGGGGTAGGACTAGATGACCTTTGAAGGTCCCTTCCAGCCCAGATGATTCTATGATTCATGAAGCATCAGTTCATTTATATGTATATACACACACATATTACCGTTTTCATGTCTTCTGGTGACTTAGTAGTGTTTGATTAACAACACAAAATGCCTTAATGTTTTAATTGTTATTGAGTGATAACACCACTATTTTCCAGTGGGTTTCAGGTACAGTCCGTATACATAAATCTGTACATAGAGCTAATGATTTAGAGTTCTTATAATATACTCTGCAATGACAAGCGTTTGCCAAGTACATTAGAACTAGTATTTGGCTCACGGCTTGTTTCTGAAACCTGCTCTCAGTCATCTTGCTTATGGACAGGGAGCTCCGAAGACCAAGTTATATGACTCCCTCTAGCTTGGGATGATTACTTTTTTCTGAGGTTTTAAGTTTCAATTGCACATATCACCATAAAATGCAGTGTAACAGAGTGCATAACCTGCAGGACACAATGTCTACTAATAGCTACCTCTAGAAAAATGTTTATCTGGATTATAATTTTGTGTAAGTGTGGGAAGCATTTATTTTTCTGTTATTGAAAGATATCTAGCAGTTGTTCTACTACTTACAAATAAAGATTAAACAGAGTCCTAAGTGGTGGTAAAGCAAATACAGGAGTTCTGTGATAATAGTAACAAATACTGTAGTTTTTCACCAGCTGTAACTGTACAGCTCCTCTTAGGTCATGCTTTCACCCTGAAAAAACTTTTCCCAAGACAATCAGGAGACTTGCATTCACTGTCTTATTTCCACTGAGGTGCCTAATATTTGGTAAAACAAAAATTAAATCAGGTAATTTAGGAGTATAATCCTTAGTACTCGTGGAGCAAATCTCTCTCTTAGTGGAACAAATTATACTGCCTGTTTAGGATATCGCTTTCTGCTCGTTGAGGCTGGATGACAACCAAACAGTGCTCTCAGCCAGCGAAGGGTCCCTCATGCAGCGCAGAGGAGCCAGCTCCACCGGTAGCTTCCCGTATGGAGCTGTTCCCCGGCATTCTGTCTCGGCAGCAAGGTTTGAGTGTGCTGCTGAAGAGGGGCTTTCTTCATCTCTCCGGTATTCCATTTGGTGCATATTTTAGAACCCCATGTCATTTACAATACTGAAGATTGCTTTCTGGCTTTATCTCACCCCCAAATGGTGCACAGCACCAGACCTGCGTTAGGTGTTTCCCTGCTCTCCATGAACTACAGCATATGTTCCAGTCCCAGCTCATGCTGTCCCATATAGCAATGTTAGTATTTATTGGATTATCGTAATATCCTAGCATTAAATTTCCTATAAAATAATACTATATCTTGCAAAATGATTTATGGACTCTACACATGTTTTGTTTTTTTCTTTTTCCAGTTCTCTTGTTTCTTTGCTAGCTAGAGAGATATCTATCACTTGGGTTTATCACTCTATTTGAAGAATGAGATAAAGTGTTCCTTTGTGTCTGGGTTTTAACCCGGTCCTGATTCGCCATTCTCTCTGTCCGCTCCTCACAGTTCCTTCCTAAATACTCTTTTTGTGTCCTGACCGTCTTAATCTTTGTCTTCATCCTTTCATGGAGCTGAGGTTTCCCTTGTCTGCAGTGTGACATGGGTCTCGCCTCAGCTTGGCTGGTGGCAGGCGTGCTCTTGGGACTTGGAACACAAGACCAGCAAAACTCGGGTTTTGGCAAGTTAGTCAGCAGAACTGATTGAATGCACACAGGGAAGAGATCTGTTGAGTAAGAAGTTGCCATGCTGACTATTACTTTTCAGAACTGTATGTTAAGCTTTTTAAAGAATAAATAAATCAACCAGCATGAAACTGCAGAGCAGGTATCCCGCTAATTCTGTAAGATCCAGTCTTAAAACTACATGTGTGTAGTAAAGCTGATTTCGCATCAAGAAATCCCAATGCCAAGTGGCACTGTTGGGAACCCTTACCAAAACATTTCATGCTCACTACATTTACCAACACATTTACTGTTTGAAACAGTACATAGGTATAGAAAAGTGTGGTTACAGGAAGATTTCTTTATCTGGAAAATTTTCTGTCTGGAAATAATTGAAAAAAGGTGACTTCCTGACTGTAATTGATGGAGTTCATCAATGTATTTTGTGGATATGATAAACAAAACTAGAACTATTAAGTAGCCTAGACTCTGGATATATTTTTGGATCTGTTTTTTGGTTCTATGTTTTATCATCCCTGCTTGGGCAGCAGAAGTAATGTAGTCCAGAAGCCAATGTCACTGCTTATGGCAGCAAAGAAATTGGCTGTCAAATTCTGTGATGATAATTAGTGTGAATATACTGCATAAACATTAACATAATGTAAAAATACCCGATTGTGCAATTTTTGGATTGCACCAAATAAAATGTTTATGCCTTCCCTCAAATTTGGCAGACTTTTTGGTTAGAAAAAATTTCTTCCCAGAGAAGATTCTATGAATTCTAAGATGGGACACTATAAAACAGCAATCACTACAAAATGGGTCCCAGTTCCCAGTGGTAGCTTAAAATCTGCCATTTCTGGTTTGTTTCCCTAAAAAGGAGGTGTGTTGTGGTTAAAAAAGGTCTAACTTGATAGCCATGAGCACTGGCAATAAGTCAAGTCCATGTGTGTTTCATCAAGAGTGAATTAATTAATTTATTAAGAATAGACTTTATAGAACTGTTTTCTTCAGCAAATAAATAAATAAAAATTCCTGCTGACTCTGGAGATTATCACTCTTTATTTACACACCAAATTTACACACCAAATTTAATATTTCCAATCAGGTTTCTTCTTTTGAATGCCTCTCAGATCTAATTGCTTCAATATACAAGAAACAAATTAATAGGAACTCTAGACATTTTAATTTATTTTGACAGCAAACGGTTATCTCTTCTCTTCTGACCAACCTGACAGTCATCTTGTCTCATGGAGCTTATGTTTTCTTTTGCCTCTTTCTGGTGACAGAAATGGAGAGTTCTGGGCTAAAAGGGCATTCCTGATTCATTTACATTCATTTTAATATTGCTCATCTTTAATGGTTTATTTTAATACAATGTGTAAACTTTGGCCAAATACTCCTATACTCTTACTTTCAAATGTCAAGAATGCCCAGGATAGATCCAGAGCCCCGTGACTGTGTGGTGCTGGCTGGCACAGACTGCTCCGGTTTGAGTAACTCTTGAAATGAAGATACTGTGAGGTTCTTTTCTTCCAAAGTTCAATGGAGGAAAATGAAACAAAACTCCCTCCTGCAGAAGCACAGTCCTTGCCTAAAGACTGGGATTTTTAGAAACACCTCCGAAGGTTGTGGAGACACATGTTCCCCCTGTGTTTAGCTTAACCCTGAATGCGTAAAATGCAGTTTACGCACCATGTAACTACACGCCTCTAGATATGTTTTCCTAATTCCTCCCTAAGGATTTCTGAAGAAAGGAGGTAAAAGCTGTCATCTGAAATGTGCTGAGACAGGAAGGAGGTGTTTTGGCATGTATTGATATAATTTTTCTTCCTTCTTTTAGTTCTTCAAAAAGTGTATTTTGCTTTCAAGTATTGCTTGACTATATCAAGCTGTTTGACAACAAAGGCCTGGAGTTCAGTATTTACTGTGGAAAGAAAATAGCTGCACATTTTTTGTGTGTCTAATAATGCCAAGAGGTAAGGAATTCTCTTAGAGTGCTGGAGATGTCCTTTTAACATATCTGGCTTTTGATATACCCCTGCATAAAGCAAAGAAAAGAAAACTTGCACAGGCTCCAAAACTAGAAAAATTTCTTGGATGTGTTGCATCTATTTAAATAATGCTCTGTAGCCTCAGGGGGCTCCTGTGAGCGAATAAGGCTATTTCACGAGGTTGGAGATCTACCAGTCTCAAAGTGTCCTCTGAGAACTGAAAGCTTATCTTGAGCTTTTCTTAGTGCATCAATCCCATTTAAATGAAAAAAGAAGCATTTTCGAAAGTACTTAAACAGCCAAGGAATTTTTCACTCCTTTGGTGCTTTTGAAAATATTACCTCAAGAAATGTAAAAGGGAACAGCGACAAGAAAGCTTGATGGTTCAGAGTTGGAGCAGCAGGTGATATGAATGCATGATGGGCAATTTCTTCCTCTGGAGTAAAAAAAAAAAAGTAATCAACTTCCAGGGATTGGTACATGTGAATATAGGATTTTAATGAGAAATAAGTTACACTTACAAGAAAACTGTGAGAGTCAACTTGTGTGTCCATCTTTGATAGATGATGTATTTTTGCATGCACAACACTTGTAGCCTAGTAATAGTTTGAACAGTGGACTATTAGTTCAGTGATAAAGCTGATTTCTTTTGACTTCTTACTAAGGTGTTACTGCGATAAGATTTACCAGGCTGTCAGTTCAGTAATTCTGGCAGGCATTTCAAAATGTCCTGCAAGGCTCTGATTTAATTTGATAATAATGAGGTCATGTCAAACTGCAAACCAGAACATTTTGGACAATGCAGCCCAAACACTTCTGGTCGTGCAGTTAACTTCACCTGGACAGCGCTTTTTCATGACTCTAAGGACATACTGCTGTTGGAATAACTTTAGTATGGGTGAGTTATTGGGCCTGACTTTTTGATTCCAAAAGAGTAGGAAAATTGAAGGTTATTTTTGCTGGATTTTTTTCCTTCTCTTCCTTCTGGAAAATCTGATTAAACCCATTTCTAACCGTTCCTCCCTAGAGGTCTCATTTACTACTAAGAAATTTTAACATTGCTTTTGAAATGCAGAAAAATTGCAACACAAGCAACATTTTAATGATTACCTGGTTATATTTAACACCCATAAAAATTCTCTTGTTTAGGGAGCTCAAAATAATTGAAAATATATTGGTTTTAAATTATGTATGGACCGTTGAAGTGGAGTGCAGTCGGGGAAAAAATGCTTCTTGTAAAACAGCTTCAGCTGAACTAAGCCTCCTCAATACCCCAGTTCTCAGGTGCAGTGTTCTCAGCAGTGGATCTGACGCACAGTGTTGCACCCAGAAGGTCCTTAATTCAAACGCAGTAGATCCTGTGTATTTAGAGGTGGGGTTCTGTATATCCAAAATCCAGCCACAGAAGTACCTAACTGCGTTCATGTGAGCAGGTGAGTGGAGAGGGCAATTTCTTGGCTGCCTATGCCCCCAGCAGAGCAGTAGTTCACAGCTCCCCGTGGTGGTGTGGGGCGAGCTGCTGGGGGTGTTCTCCCAGCCCCGTTACACACGTGTGTGCACCGTTCACACAAACTGCTGTGCCGTGGGGCATGTAACCCGGTCCAGGTCAATGAAGGGGAAACAGTCTGATGCAACATACCCACCACACTGGTCACTTTTCTTATCCCAGTCCAGCACAGTGCAATGGTGACTCGTTAACAGGTGTCATTAAATCAGCACATGGGTAACAGTGCAAAATCTGGTGCCTGTCTTTGTATGATAGGCTGTTAGCACCTTATAATCTTCAGTATGTCCCTACAATGCATTCTCTTTCAACACTTAAAATGTGTAGCCTAAGAGGCTACAAGGTTTGAATTTGTGGTGCTGTTTCTTGGGGCTTGGAGGACATACCACTATGTTCTGGCCCATGGACCAGTGGAAGGTCACGTAGTTCATGCTTCTGTCTTTCTGGCCTGTTTGGAGCTGCTGTATTTTGCTAACTGCCAGGATGACAGTGCATCTGTCACAGCAGATGGAATGACAGAAGTGTTTTTGCAGAGAAACTTAAGCTTTTGTACTGGGTTTGAACGCTGGGTTCTGCTGCGGGGTGGGGAAGACGAGAGCAGAAGAAAGGCTCTAGAGTGCAGAGCACCGACCAGGGGGTTGGGCGGTTGCAGTCAAAGTTGATTCCATCACATACACAGCAGAGATTGTAACTTGCATTCGGATTGCATCCAAAATGTGTGTTAGCAAGTAGTCTTTCAGGGTCTGACTTGATGAATGCTCAAGTAAGTAGGGTGAAGAAGCTTGAAGTGTTTGGCTTTTGTCTTTCCTGCAAAGATCTTGGAATGTGCTCCTGCAATGCATTTCATCATCTCTTTGCTCATAGAGGTACATACAATTTGATATATTTTTGGTCACTACAGTATTATTTTAAGGCAGCAGTGTTCAGAAAGGCTTTTCCCCACTTATATTTCTATGCAGACATATGCAAGTATAGATACTAACCTTTGGAGACTATTATTCCTTTTCCAAACTCCTTTGTTGTTAAGACAAATCCCTTTTATCTATTGAAACAGACAATAGTTGCAAGCAAAATCCTGTATTTGATGTTTTTGTAAGAGGAAGCTTTACACTAGAACTAAAATAACACATTGTGATGATAACACATCACATGATAAATAACACATTGGGATCGTATATGACATCAAAATTCCCCCACCCACAGACCCCAGGTCCACTTCAAAAATCTCTCTTCTTCAGATGGATGGTTAGCCTTGTAAAGCCAAGGTGCTTGAAGATGTGTTGTTAAGTCAGAATTATCTGTATTTCGTGGGTGCTAATTTAATTTTTTTTTAAAAGAGTACTTTCAAAGAGTAATTTTAAAGGTACTTAACATTAATATCTGATTCAATGAGAAATGCCTTTCATCAGAGAGATCCAGATCCCTTTTATCATCCACTTATGCAATGATATTTTCATGACTTGAATTTTCTTGAGTCACAGTAAGATAGTACTAACTCAGTGTTTTGTACATGCACCTTACTATATGAAGGCTTGGCTCATTTTATTCACATTAACAAAGACACTCAAGAACTTGGTATAGAAGAAAAACTCCTGAAGTTGTTATAAATCATATTCCCCAAAATATTTCATACTCATCATTACATTTCTGTAAATACTTGCAGTTTTGACAAATGGATATTTGTTATTGATTAAAAAAAAAAGAGTCACTTAAATTTTTATTCTGTAGTCACTTCTCCCTGACCTTCAGTTGGAATGGGAGAGTGGGAAAATGCTCCTGTTTTTCATATACCCTGGATTCTTTGGCATGGACCTCAGGAACGTTGCAGTTGAGACAGTTTTCCTTCCCTTTTGCCAGCTCAGTTGGGCACTGCTGTTATTGTGATTTGAAGTGAGAAGCTTCTGTTTCTGATGTTGAGGAGCCTTCAAGAGCTCTTCAGGCAGAGTCTAATGCACACAGATAAAGTCAAGACAAAGTGACAAAGACAGCTTGTTCCTGAGGAAAGTTAAATATTTTTTCTGGCTAATTTATGTGACACCTAAAGGAAAACGGCAGAATGAAGCATTCTGTAACGTTGGGTCTGCCGAGAACTACCGCTAATAGAAAGGGACAGGAACTTGTACGCTGTCTGATGCGATTTATTATTTTATTCTGCACAATTCAGATACAAATATGTTTTTTTCATTTCTTTTATTTTCCTTGTGCATTGGAACAGCAGCCTATGAAAACTGAGTGGCATCTTTTAAATCCTTTTTTTCTTTTTTATTTTTAATGGGAAGTAGCAAATGCTCACAAGCTTGGCTACTGATGAAAATGAACTCAATTCATACTTGGGAGACAAATTCATAAGTGTTTTATCTGCTTTCCCAGTAAATGATACCTGTATGGCTCTGCACTGAGTTCCATACTGAACGGAACTGGTGCTGCCTGTGTTCAGAGCAGATGCTGCCTGTGCTTCTGCTGCCCCCCAAGAAGGCCCAATGGCTGACTCCAACCTCCAGGAGCGGCAGTGGGAAAAGAGAGGTTAAAATAGCCCTGGCCCTTCTAAAGGGATATATCAACTTAAAATACTTGTAAACACCTTGTCACTCCACCCCACCCCTATTTGACTAAAGTTAAATATAATACTGTCATTTAGCAGGCTGGGAGATTAATCACGATATCTTGTGAAGTGTGTATTCTGTGCCTTGGATGTTGAACACAATCGAATATTTCAGTATTGGCCGGTCAACTTTATTTTCCCATCAATAAGGACTGTGTTCCACAAGGGGCTACCTTTATAGAAATGATTTAGCTGCTAGTAAACCATGAATAAATGGCAGGCTTGCAGAGCCGCTGCGAAGCCCCCCTGGAGATCTGGCCGCTGCCTGACATAATGGGAACACTGGTGACTGACAGGAGCCCTCAAATGGGGCTGGAGCCTCCGAGTAGGGCTGGTAAATGCATCAGCCAGCAGAGGTTTAAGCTGTATGGGCAGACCCCGTGCTGCTGGGGAGAGAAACCGCTCTATTTCCCTCCCCTTCTGGGGGGACTGCAGCAGGAATGCAGAAGAGAAAAGCCACCCACCTCCCCTGAAATCACCCTTTTGCTGATGGGCCTTAATGTTGCTATTTTACTTCTAAAATGCTGTCTGCATTCATGGAAATCTGAAAATCAGAACTTGCTTGTTAACTAATTGCCTTAAAACATCTTTAAGGGTATTTGAATTGGGAGAAAATATCTTTCAGAAATGTAGGTAATAGCTGCATTTTGTATATATTTTTTACATTTAAATAGAATAAATTGTGTTACTGTGCTGTACCTCTGGGTGCAGAATGCTTATTACCGACAGGAAGCTTGTGGAAGGAGATTTTATTCTCCTTAATGTATTTTGGAAGTGGGATATCAGAGGGATTTTTCGTTTGTGTTACTTTAAGGTAGCAAAATAAGGAATTGAAACTTTTCTTACTTGATTACTCTGATCATCTCTAATTGTGTGTTTGTTGGCATCCTTTCAGTGTACTTTCACTAAACTTGAGAGTAAGAACTAGAACTCGCTAGTGAAAAAAGCCATGGCACAGTTCTCCCAAAAATGATTGCCTCAAGTGCAACCACTTAACCTGTATTTATTAATCTAAATGCAGATTTTAAGAATGTCATCCAGTTTTTAATTATGTCGTAATTTAAGACACAATACGGGAGCTGTTGACAATCAGCTTCTAGGAGGTCTGTGCAAATGCAGCATTGATTCTGCCGGTTGTGGGATTAATACCTACTAAAACATTTAACTGCCCTTCTGGTGGTTGTACTCGCATAGATTTTATTGTTTTCATTTACTAAACCAATTGTTCTTACAGCTTATGCAGGTACACACTCTTAAATGTAGAGGTGCTAAATTGGAGATATTTGAAGCAAACCAGTTTTATTTTGCATCCCCAATGACTAGCAGATCAATCGGTCACCTAATTTCATTTTAGCTGCTGAAAAATACCTTCAAGGAGGGAGTAGACCCTGAACAACCGAATTGTTTAACCTGATTGATAAAAGTAGACTTGGCTGTGCCCTTAGAGATATATGTGCCTTCTCAACCACACGCATATGAGAGCACAAGATGAATTTCACGGGCTTTTGTACAGCTTTGCAATTTGTAATCGTGCAAAGCTATGCCTCGGATTTCCCTGCACTGGGAACTGAGGGGCGGTACTGAGCCCTTCAGGCTTAGAGACCAGTTCATCAGCTGGCCTGAGCTGAAAGTTGGTATTACTGACATCTTATTTTGACAGGAAGAAACCGTTTTTGCAAAATTTTGCAGTCAAAATATTTCAAGTGGATTTTTGCTCCTTATTTCTTCACCATTCCCTCCCACAAATTGTGTTAGGACAGCAAACACAGGGATGTGATTTATACCTTTTAATTTATTTTTTTTTTAATCTTCTCTTAAATTAAATCTAAGCTGATGACAAGGGGCAAACATCTTCTCTGGAGAATCTGAATTAGGGTCATTTCCATTATGGAACCTGAAATGAAAATTGGATTCATATCACAAGACACAATCACGTTGAGAGGCCGTTCTGAGCCCAGCATTATGATTGAGTAGGAAGCAATACCTAAATGGTCTGAAAATAATTTACTTTTTAAGGTGGTTTTTTAGAGGGTTTTCCCACTGCCCCGTTCCCTTTCCATTGCAACTTTGGTCTCAACCTGCCCCTATGCTCACAGCACTTCGGAGTGTGCAGGGGGGATGTTTGTCTTTGTTTCCACATCCATCCAAGGAGAGAAACCCAGGCAATTTAATTGTGCAGGTGTGTGAGAAAAGCATTCAAATGAAATGTTCCTGTCTAAGAACAAGCTGGAAGTTGGAGGAGCTCAGCAGGCAGGAGGGATTTGGCTCAGAAGACTACCTGTCATGGCCTGAACTGTTAAATAATGGCTGCTATAGAATATTTGTAATAGAAATCTGTATAGGGAAATCGGTGAAAACTCTACTTGCAATACTTATTTGTCACCAAATGCAGACATTTTCCCCTTGGGTACCTCAGCTGGAGGAAAGGAAACATGTGAAATTGTTTGGGGAAGCCATATAGTAATTTACCTGAACGTATCAGCCACTGTTGCTTTTAGAAACACTTTTCCCAGATGGCATTCTCTGCCCAGGAATCGTTCACATCTGTCAGGGGTATTTTCCCCTCTGTACAACAGAAACATTTTACTTTATTGTTGTTGCAGAAAACAACAATTTTGTTTCACAAAAGAACAAGGAATGGAAAATGAGACTAGAACAAGCCAAAGTGCATTCCCACCTTAGCTTGGAGACTACGAGAGAGTAAGAAGTTTGCTGTGGACTATCGAGATCCCATTTGTAATTAGTGGCTCTGACAAAACAGGAAGAACGAGCACAGATGGATTTTTCCTTCCTTTCTGTTGCCAATAGTGAGGTGCTGGGCTTTTTGTTTGTTTAAAATCTTTGTTTATTGAGACTAACTCCTCCTTTTTGTGGCATATCCAGTTCGGTGCAGATTCTGCATTCAGGTGCTGGAAATAGCTGCTGGTGTTCTCTCTCGGAAAGGAACGCAGCAGAGGCCGTGGCCAACGCTGTATTCACAGCACGGGGCAGGGCTGGGGAACATCGGAACGCTGCCGATGTCAGCAGTTTTTCACTATTGGAAAGTTGGAAAAAACCAGAGTGTCTACAGGACCAGTAGTTTTTAATATTCCAGTTCCCGAAGTCATAGAATCATGTAAGAAATTCAACTCTAATTACTAACTAATAGTACATTGGTGACAGAGGAATGCTTGAAGTGTGTAGTAAAATTTCAAATTTTCTGTATTCTCAGTCCTTTAAAATGGTCTCTCCCTTTTTATCCCAGCTGTATTCTTGGAATTTTTCTTTTAATTCTTGTTCTTTCTTTGCTTTTTAAGCAAAACTCATTGGTTTTGTTTATCCTGGCTGAGCACTCCTGGAAGGGCGAGTTTGACTCTCTCAGAAGCCGTCTCTGGCCACCGTGCCCAGGGCTGCAGTTTGGAGCTGAAGGTGGAGCCCCGAGGGCAGCGGGAAGTGTGCTGGGTGAAGGCGTTCCTCTGTCGCTGTTATATCTGCGAGACACGAAGGAGGGCTGTTGCTTTATCGCTGCAGTTTTTAAGCTGATACTGTAGACATTCCCATTTCCATGAATGGTTGAGTTCTTCCAGAAGCGCCGCTGCCCTGCTTCACCAGAGTCACTGCAGAGTCACTGCACCCGTAAGATCTCTCACAGAAGGATCAACTTTAGCAAATTCAGCCTAATTGTGAGAAGAATTCTACTGCACCTTAAACCGGAACACCCGTGACAGCTGCCCCATGACAACTGCTACAGTCCACGCAGCAGGTGACATGAAAAATAGTAAAGGAAACATCTGAATGCACGGAGTAATATCTTTCTAATCCTCTCAGGCTTGGGATGTGATCTGGAAATCTATTCTTTTGGAGATTTCCTTTGTTTTGTTTTTAAATTACTCACATCTAATCTGTCTTAAGGAATATTTTAAAGAGTCAGGTCTTGGCCCAGCTGATGTCAGCGAGGATTTTGCTCAGCTGGAAAGGGATATTCTTGGAAATCACTTCCTTCAGCAGGATATTTGTATCTTTTATGCAAAGCTGAAGAAGTGAAGAAATCAGAAAATTAGTTCATAAGAGAAGTTTTTCCACTTTTTTGAACCACCAAAGGCAATCATATTTGGCTCCTACCAAGTTTTGGAGGCAGATTCATTCATCCCTGAAGAGATATAAACAGGAGGATAGTTGAATTATAGTAGAATTTCAGTTGAAAACGGTCTTACTAATGCTGCTCTGAAGTATAAATATTCAATTAAAAGGAAAAATAATGAAGCTTTTATTAAACAAAAGAGCACCAGCAGTGAGTATTACTGAAGCCCAAGGACAAGCATAACTCTTGTACCAACAATAATGCAGATTTTGTGCATGTATTATGGGTGATATTCTCTTTTCAATGCACATGCATTAGCATTAATGGGCAAGAAGAAGAGGATAGATCCATTCGTGCTGCTGCTCAGGATTGGCAACAAAATTCATTACGTTCACACACACTCTGACTCTTTTGATTCCTTCTGAAATAAATCCAAATAGTCAACATTCAAGGACATGAGGGAATAAATTATTTTCCATTTCTATAAGGTCCACAAAAAGATCAAAATGATTTCATTTGGTAGTATAATTTACTCAACAAAGTTTGCAGTTTATTTTGTTCTAATTCTGCTGATTGTGGGAAGGGTTTGCTGCACAGTCAGTGCTGCGAGTGGTGGTTGGTAGTGATTGATCGCGTAATATTGTTTCCTCTCTGCATTTACTTATCCAATGCAAGTAAGAGGAATGATTTTATGATTTGTTGCACCTCTGAGGGAGGCATCTGACAGAAAGTGTTTTTGGGGAATCCCTTCTCTTCTCTGCAGCCAACACAACAGAACTTCAGTCGATCCAAAACCTCTCTAAGGTATTGCCTGGGCACCTCTGCGGTTTTCTGTGACCTTTGTAGTTAATAGTGAAAAATAACTTCATTTGCTGACTCCTTCACATGAAAGACGTGTTTTTGTCAGTGTCTGTAAATACTGAGGTCACTTACTGGTGTTTTTGCAGAAGATGTGTCACAGGATTTTACTGCTGCAATGGAGCAGCAGGCTCTCCCATGTGCAGGAACTTCTCCTCTGAATGTGGGAGTGGAACTCGCTTCCAGTAAACCTCTAAAGGTCTGTTGGGCCTCTGTGGTGGCCCAGATCAGACTGGAAACTAAAATTCTTCATAATTGTAAAGGAAGAATAGATTCATTGTGTTTAACTACTTGAAAAAATCCTAAGAGGTTAATAGGCAGAATAGAAGACTGTAATTATGAAGTAAAATTTTGACTTTTCTGAAGCATGAGTTAACTAGAGAATTAACTAAAGCAATAATAATAATTATATATGATGACGTTGTTTAAAATGTAAGAGATAATGAATTTAAGATGCTTAGTGTTGAGAAAATACCATACAATAACATTACTGATAACGTTGGTCATCGCTGCACTCTTCCTGTGTAGCTGCAGTGCGATATAGAATCACGGGATGGTTAGAGTGGGAAGGGACCTTAAAGATCATCCAGTTCATCCCATGGCATGGCTGGGAAGGGGAGGCTGGGACCCCTGGGCTGAAATGATTGTGGAGTTTAAAGGGTTGATCCCCATTTTGTTTTCATCTCCAGGCACTCCTCAGGTGTCTACCCCTCCAGCAGTCCCCATTGTTTGAGAAAATGCTCAGACCAAAGGAATCTATTGGTGCTTGTTTACAAACCCAACTTCAAGGAGCAATGTTTCAGTGGGTGCCAGGCCTTGGCTCTGCCTTTTTGCCTGCTAGAACCCAGGATGTGCTGTCGTCACCTGGGGGCATTCGTTAGATCGGTCAGTCTTAGGGAACCGTGCAGCTCAATATGCATTGATTTTGTTTTCTTTACTAAAATAAGAATTTTTGAAGTTTCTTCTGGAGTATGATACGTATTTATGGTTTTGACAAGGTAAGAGAGTATTTGCCAGAAAAAATAGTAGAAGTTGGATAATGAGTACTATGTTTTTTTTCTTGTTAATACCGTGTATAATACTTTACTTGGGGGGAGATATATCTTTACACAAAATGTCTCTGCTCAATTACAACTTTTAAATACAAGGTACCATCTTAACCATGGTGGGAACTTGAGTGTTTCTTTTTAAGCAATATGTTAAGATTATGTAAAACAACACCATTCAAGTTTTTAAAATATTTGTGTGATGCTGTTACCAAAAGGAAAAAAAGTTAATATTGTCATTCTAAACACAGAACATGCATTAGAGGATTGTATTATGTTATGTCTTTCTGTTGCCGTAAGAATTAAGAGCACAAGTGATTAGATTAATTTAGATCATTCTTATGGGAGTAAGCCCCGATGTTTTGAAAATTCAAAAACTAGATTAGAAACACCATATGCTGCATATGTAGATGTGATACAAAAAAGAGCAGCATGAGATATTGGATGAGGGATTGTCTCAATATTGGATGAGAGCCCCTATAGGAATAGAGCATTCCAAAAGCTGGAGTGGTTAACTGGAGGCTCAGACTGATGTTTAGATGTCCTTGGACCTAGAGCTGAAATAGTCCCTGAATTCACTGGGTGTTTCCTCTCCAAATAAGCTTTTCAGCATGTTTAGCAATGAATGCAGAAAAAAAAAAGTATTTTTTTTCCTTGTTTATTTCCTTCTTTTCATCCACTATCAAGGATCAAGAACATCAATGGATTGTTTTTTTCTGTTCTAGACTGTTTCGGCTTTTCCATAGATAGTGGGAGCCATTTCTATTTTTCTTTGAGGCTGTTCTCCACTCGTCATCTATTCCTGCTGTCCTGCATTACATGGAGGTTATTTGGCACTAGGTCAATGTGCCATCTACGGAGAAAAGTAAAAAGTATTAATTGGTAGAATTTTTATATCTCCCTCAAAGTGGCTTCACTCACCTCTCTACACACATCACCTTCTACCAACTGTGCTTGACGTTACTTTTTCTCGTGTAGATGCACAATTCATTCATTCAAAGAAAATCTTTTCTGCCTCTGCTTTGAGGAATGGTTTCTTTCTTTAGAGACAGGGAAGTCAGCAGTGTCGCGCCGTTTATGGAAATACAATTGCTTGGTGTTTATTTATTTCATTTCTTGCCAAGCCTATGGCAGTAACACAAAACTGTTTAATTAAGTGACATTCTTGATCAGCCAAGAGGCAAAGTTCAACCCATTTATATCTAGTATAATATTTTAAAGAGCTTTTAAAAAATGTAATTATTTGTTTGTAAAGTTAAAAATAAATAGCGCCTCCTGTGAATAGCATAGGCCAAGATACAAATGCTCTGAAGCAGAAATGTTTGCTAGTAAAAGGAATCCGCAGCTTTAATAAAATATCAGAATAGCTTATTTCCATTTTCCTACGTGGCTGAGGGACAGGTATCCTCACTTAAGAACTGGGAGACGCTATGGTACAATAGAATATTTTTCCCTATCATTGAACCAAACCCAAACTCCCTGTATCTGTGGTCCTTGTTCTATTAACTTAATCTTGGTGGATATGTGAACATTTTATTTAATACTGCTGAAAAAAGTACTATGAAGACTATTCAGTGTCTCGAATAGAGTGGAAGTAGCTCATGTAAGAGAATGTCAGTCAGCTGGAGCACAGGTCATCAAAATTTCCAACTTTGCAGTCGTTAATTTAACTCATGAAGAGGCAGGAGCATACCCTAGGTGGTCTTGACCTCCGTTATTTTAATAATTAATTTTTAGCCTTGCATGGCAAAGGTCTAGGTGTTCATCTCGATATCATTTCTTACTAATATAATATCATCCAAATAGAAACAGCACTACTGTCAGTTATTAATATAAAAATGTGCAGGAGATCCCAAATTTTTGCATAACTGATCAAAGAGCTGTAACAGAGTAGAATTGCAAAACCTGTGCTTGCAGATGCCAGAGATGTGATAGTCCTGACTCGGAGTAAGTGATGGAGCTGCATCGCCTGGTGCTGTGTAATAATGGCTGTGGGTACCGGGGAGGTGCGTCGTGTGTCTGCTCTTCCTGGGTGTCAACGACTACACCAAATTCCTCCACTCCTTCATTCCTGAAAAAATTGCTGCACCAGACATTCCAGATATGCATAATTTTTATCTGGTCTCCGCATAATGAAAGCTGCATTGAATCTGTTCCAGTTACAGAAGTTTCTTAGTTTCTTCAGAGGAACAAAACAAGGCACCAAATCTCCTATTCAGTATAATTTCTTCATAGATATGAAAATGTCTTTCTCATGCACAATTTCATAATGCTCCTGAGGATAATTCAAGTTCAAAAAACAGTAGAGCTGGTTCTAAGAGAGGCTTTCAGGATACTTCTTCAAAAAATAGCTCTGAAAATGAAACAAATTAAATAGTATCTTTTGGAAAAAACTGTGTAGGTATTTGCAAAGTTTAATAGAAAACCACGTGTGGCTTGTTACGTTTGCATTGCAAGGAGAGATGAAATATTACTGATTAATTAGGACTCATTGTGGAATGGGGGAGACTTCCATGTTGCTCCTGTCATAAAACTATTTGAGGCTGTTCCATTGTTGTTTGTCTTAGAGTGAACCTGATCCTCTAGTTCTGGAAACGCCTTATGCATTCTAAAAATGTTGGTAATCCTCTTCCAGCATCCATGGCATTAGATGAGTCAGCGTCTGGAATGCACAGAAAAAGAACTGCTGGTAAATGGATACAAGAATTAAGGGACACTTTCCAGTTTTTCACATATAAAGCACAATTTTAATCCACTGTGATGCTGAAGCTTTTCATTTACTCGTATTCAAACATCAGATAATAGTTCCTTTCCCAGACACGAGGCAATTGCTCTTTTGAGCAGTTACAGGATTTTCAGTATGTGGTGCTGGGGGGTGTCTGAGGGTGCCAGATGCTGGGGGAGAGGCAAACGGGGAGGGAGAACAGAAGATGTTTAGTGGGGCAGGTTTTCGTGTCCGGGAGCAGTAGCACAGAGGAGGTGCTGGACCATCGGTCCGGGTCGCTCCTACTCACGTAATCTCTGTTTTCATAAGCGCAGTTGGCAGCTGGAAAACTGGTAACGTGCAGGTGGTTCTTCTCTGTTGTTTTGGAGAAGAAATGCTGCAGCTGGAAGGGAGATTTTTCAGGATGCTTATATATCAGGGGCCTAAAATCCTCTGCTGTATAATTTTCCATAGCAATGTGGAAAGCAGTGGAGATTGGCACATTACAGATGCACTTTAAAACTTTACAGATTTGAAATCAGTGGGTGTCTTTCTACAGTTTGGGATCCATCTGTTACTACAGCAAATAAAGACTGGGGGAAATAACTTATTGGTGTGGTTTTGGTTTATAAGGGAAGGCGTTGAAGTTGAAATGTTGTAGCTGCAGAGATGAAAATATTTGCAACAAAAAGAAATATAATGAAAGTTTAGCTTTTGGGCTACTTAATGTTGGGAACAGAAAAATGCCAAAACCCGAGAGACTTTGGAGATAATATCTCAGGAGTTATTAACATGAGAGACTGAAGTGGAAGGGCAAATAGAGAAAGTAGGAAGGCAGAGGTTAATTTCATCTTTTTTTTTTTTTTTTTTACATAAATGACAGATTTCTTTCTGTTTAAAATCCGCACTGGCAGAACCAGGGAGAGTTCCCTAACTGGAGATGGTATGAAAAATAAGTATTTCCAAAAGCAGCAAGTGGAAAAAATGTGAATATTCTGTAAAATTTTAACTGTTTTATCAAGGTTTCTATTTCTTTCTTAGCAAAGATGTGTAATTTCCAAGTGATACAGGCCTCAGGCAACGAATATTTAGTGTCAACAAATTATGCAGGATTCATACATCATATTTTTTGAATTTTCTGCCATTCAATACAAATATTTTTGTTACTATGGCAACCTTGATACAACCTGAAATGTATACAGTGTTAGATACAAAGGGTCAGATTCAGGGCTGGTATCTCTCATGGGATAAAAGCGCCTTCCTATGTGTTAAGATTATTCCAAAGCAGAGGGACTGACCAGTGCAATAAAGTCAACCTACTGGGGTTTTTGTCACCTTTGTCACAGCTACGTTTGGCTTGTAGCCAGGAAAAAAAATGAAGTGTACCTGGGCTTATCTCTGTGCCCCCAGATGCAGTGTCCTGGTGATGCGGTAGTGACGAGAGCATCCTTAATGCCATGAAGTTGCTCTGTGTTTCAGACGTACGGCGTGTGGCTGTACACCCGCTGCGTCCTTTCATGGCTGGTCAAAATTGTAAAACCACTGAAAGACTTGTCCAAATCCACTTGAGTCAGGGGCAAGCCCAGCATCAGAATATGGGATTTCCTCGTATCCTGTCTCATACTCACCCAGGTCATCAGCCCCTTTAAGTATACCACACGCTTTTAATTACTGTGGATCTATTAACTACTATTATCACACCTAAATAGGACAGATAACATTTTCTGTTGTGAAGCAAGAATAAGGTAAGAGCAAGATTAGTACCAACCACATGCCTCCCCTGTAACACAGATACCAAATGATTCACATTCCAAAATTGTTATTAGGAAAGGGAACATCATAACCTCCTTAAATTCTTATTAACTGATTTTACTTTCTTTAAAATGTATTTTGTTAAGCAAGCAAAACATAAAAACTTCACATATTCCATGACTGATGACCTTTCTCGTAGACTCTATGAACAGGAACAACTGAAGAATATTGGAGCAATTAAGAAGTTTCTGCACAGGCTGTACACTTATCAAAATGCCTCAGACAGGCATTCAGCTGGATCATTGCCCCTTATACCTTAACTACTGTCAAATCAACTCTAACAGCACCCAGGAAGGCTATTTTAGGCACATCAGCAAAATGCCACTGTGAACTTTGAGCAGCAATTATAGGCATAAAATATATTGGCTTTGCAGTGATTTAAGATGAACTCCTCAATAGCATCTGTCCAGACACTAATATCTTACCATTTACTATTTTTCCTTGCCTTACAGGTATTAGCTGTTAAGTTAGCATGCACATTTTTCCAGACAAAAACCAGACTTTTTAAAGTGTGAAAGCTAAGCTAATCATAGTGACACAGAGCATTTGGGTGGAAAGTCTCCCTTTGAAATGCCAGTTACTAATGCAAGCAATTCAGTGGAATGGAAAGAAATTTAGGCCAGATGGCAGTGAAATGAATAAGTCCCTTGGTTATTAATATCTGCTGTTCTGGAATTGTCTTTTTAACATCTTTTTTTGGGGAATACAAGACTGGAAGAGACCTTCTTGGGCACTGAGTCGTGCTCTTTGCTATGGGTGGCATTGTTATCTACAGTCTTTTCCTGAATTTACTGTACTGTTTTGTTGCAGTGAAGTTCTTATTGCTTCTGTTACAGAGCTATTCTAAAACCCATTGGCTTTAATACTTATAAACCTTAAAATAGGCTTAACTTTAAAATGGCTCCTCAGCCATTCTCTGCCCATCCTGGATTTGTGCTTGGGATTGCCCCGACCCATGTGCAGAACCTTGCACTTAGCCCTGTACCAAAGATAAAACATGAAGTGTTTTAAACTTTTTTGTATTCTTGAATCTTGTCCCTGAGCTCGTGGTAACGTCTCGTATGTCAGGGTGATGTGTGAATTCAGCCCAGTAGCAGTGGGTAAGTCTGCAGTGAACAATGCAGAACCTCCATTGTTTCATTCTGAATGTGTTCTCTGGGTAAATCTGTCATATTTTGAGAATCCAAGCTGGATCAATGGTATTTTTCCAAGTAGCTACCCCTCTAGGTACTCAGCAGCAGAAAGCAGTCTATAACACTCTAAGCCTCTAAAACTCTAAGTGTTTTGGTTTTTTTCTTCTTTTGTGTTGGGTTAGGTTTGGTGGGGTTTTTTGGGTTTTTTTGGGTTTTTTGTTTCTTTGTTTTTAAATTACTTTTAGTGGACTGACAAGGTAAGATACCTTCCAGGTTTACTCAAATTCTTTTGTGCTGCCTTATTCTGTAAATGGAGGTTTAAAGAGAAATGTTTCAAGGGCACAGAGTATTTCAGTCTAAAAAGAAATCAGTGCTATGTATTAAGTGTAAAAGGGTTTCCAAAAAGTTAGGTACTATCAAGTGGATACCAGTAATGTATTTTTAAATTTGTTGTTTGGGCTTTTTTCATCCTTTTCTCCCCTTAAAACTCTCTTACTTTTCTTTTAAATAATTTTATGGTTTCTCCTATAACTACAGAAATTGATTCACTATATATGAGTGGTTTCTGAAGCAGGCAAAATGACCAATCCGCTTTTCATAAAGAGAAACCATTCCTTGTGGGCTTTAAATCCTTTTTTTCTTAAGCTAAAGCCTCGCTGTAGTTTATGAAAGAATGTCCTCTGAGTGTGGATGGAAGCTTGGACTGACAGGAAAGAATAATAAACTCTAGGCTACAAAAAGCACAGTCTAGAAAGATCTTAGCTAGCACGGTTATTAGCAGGTTGAGGAGGATAATCATGAATCTCCTTGTTTCTCCACCCACGTAGGAGAGCTGCAATTAGGAAGCTGGACAATTTCTCTGAGAGAATGGTAAATGGTGAATTTGAATCGGTGCTCACTGAAGTCAAGGAACAGAGAAACAAGATGCAAACAGAACCAGCTATGGACTGGGTGACAGTGCGGCTGCCACCATTATGCAGATGGTAACTGTACCATGATATCAGCAACTCTCTGTGTTCCTGTGCAATCCATACGTGCTCCCTGCTCTCAGCTTCCTCTTCTTATGATCCGTCTGTTCGTCCCTACAGGGATACAACCACAGCTTCTCTTTGGCTGTTGATGACCCCTCAGTAACTCTGTTTAGGTTGAAGGTGAAACATCTTCATCTGCTAAATGAGGGAGCTTTCTTCCCACAAGAGACAGTCTGTTTCTTTGCTGAATGCATACAATATAAATCAAAGTATGTGCCGTTATTAATAAATAAAGCATTGGGTAGGCTTTGTCTGGAAGTCTTGTTGAAAGTACTGATTACTCTCCAATAACTTGTGAAAAATGCATAATTGCCTTTGGGATATTGAAGCATGGAATAATTAGAGTGCAAGTTTGAGAAAGGGGAGTTGCAACTACAGGGCAACTATTTGCAGCTACTGCTTAATTTTTAGGACGAATTTTTTTTTTTCTTCTTGATTTGTCTCTGAATATTCCACACTTCAGTGTTTCAGAATACAAAATTAATTATTGATTATTTTCTGTAGATACATTTCAAAACTGTGCTAATATTAGTTATCTAAAATCAATGGTGTTTGATGCGCTTCAGGTTTCTGATATCGATATTTAGGATTTTAGGACAATTGTGGGCCAAGTAGTTAGAAAATGAATTGACTGCTATTGAAAGGAAATCTTGTACTAAATTCAGATGCAAATTCCATTGTCTTATTAGAATTGAACATCTCTTAATTCTCGCCAGCTTTAATCCCTGCACTGAAAGTGTAATTGTGCTATAGCTGGTTAGAAACCGGGGAGTTATTTCTTCTGGCTCCTTAGTCTGGCTGTTACAAGGAAAGACTGGGGCAAATGGGCTTTTCTGTTCATGAAACCATTGGTGCCTGCTCATGTGCTCCCTCCCTCACTCGAGAAGGCGAGAGCTGGTCCCTGATATGCCCGTCGTTTTGTTTCCTTCCGTCTCCAGGTCTATCTTCTCTAGGATCAATTGTTGACCGTTGTGACAGGTAGAGGAGAGGGAGTCTAAGGTTTTTTCCGTATTCTTTTTAATCCCATCTTTGTGCTTCTCCGTATGTGCAAAACATACACTTCCTGGGGAAGGTATGGACTAAAGATAAGGGTTTCCAAAGGTGTGGCTAAAGTGATCTGCAAAATCTACAGTGCGAACTGCTGCCCAGGTCCCTCTGTGTAGTATCAGATTGATAATCCAAGTACATCTTAGTCTGTCACAATTTTATGAGTAAGTGCATTACCTGCCTGGGAAACAGACAGTACAGTTGGAGGAACAGAGAAGATTTAACACTTAACAGTGATGAGAGAGAAAACAGCACATAAGTGCAGAATAAAATTGTGTTCTGTTGCAGCATTAAACTGCAATTGCTTGGTGTTTATTTATTTCATTTCTTGCCAAGCCTATGGCAGTAACCTTTTTTTTGGTTTGCAAATTCTCAAACGAAAAATCTTTCAGCAACATGTACTTGTTCTTCAAATCTCATCTTATCTCATGAGTGTTACAATTAGCAATTCAGAACTCTTTATATCTTAGTAGCCATGCATAAGAATTAATTCAAGCAAAATGTAATTTAGAATAATAATAACATGCTTTCCAAACGTTTCCTACATTAATCATGGTGAAGACAGTAACTATAGTATCACTGCTGGATTTTATTGAAAATAAAGTAATTCAGTGTGCTACACGTTCTCTTGAGAGTATTACTGTTTGTTTAAAAGAAGTGCAGGATGCAAGTATGAAGCAGTAAGAGAACCTTCTGTTTTCTGTTGAGTGAATTCAATGCTTAGGAACATTTTGATACAAAAGCAATACAGCAGTGTTTGTTTTAAGGAGAAGGTTCTGAACTTTGCTATTTGTCAATGGATATTTCTAAAATTTACGTATATATAAAAGTCAAAAAGAATAAAGCGTGTGTACCAGGTTTTCCACCAAAATAAATATTAGACCCAAGACAAATAGTTCACCCAAGTTATTAACTGTGTGGTAAATAAACCCATCGAAGTTTGCTTACTGCAGTTCACCCAAGGCGTTCAGCTGATGTGAGGCTGAACATACCACCCACTTCCAATTAAATGTCACTGAGGAGCCTGTAAAGAGGTTTGGCTCCAAAAATGCTCACAGGAATCATAGGCCAGATTTTTTGGTAAAGGTGGTTGTAATTTGCTTACAAATTCCCAAACCCAGATTCCCACTGCATTAAACAAGGTTCCAGTACAGTGTATGCAACCAGTCCTTGGGGGTGTGAGGCCCTTGGAGCACCTTGGTAGCAGCAAACCCTCCCTGCCCAAGAGGTACTTTTGTGGGAGAAAACTTTGCTCAGTGAGTTGCTTGAGATGAGGATAAAATTCATGGTGTGGTTGTCATGCCCTAGATTCTTATAATCTAGAGGGAATCTAATTTGGTGCATCTTGGTTTTTGAGCTTTTCTGTCAGTAGGTCCATCTGCCTCCCCCCTGCAACCCTATGTGTTAATTGCCTTCATTCTCTTTTCCTGCTGGATGTTAATTCAATGCACCTGCTTTCATGCTTTGGATCATCATTTAGTTCAGCCTGTCATTTATATTACTGCTGAGTTAAGTTAAACTTGTTATTCCAGGTCTACAATCAGCTCTTTCTCATAATCGAATTGTAAATAAGTTGCTATCAATAAATTAGATCCGCAGTCATTTGCCAGTGGATGTGTCATGGTCACAGGAAATTTTGTGTGACTGATGAAAATTCAAAGTCTTATTAATCTCTGACCTGGCAAATGCTGGAACTTGAGTCAGAATAGAGCCAAAAGACCTTGTCCTGGCCCCTCAGGCTCCTGGAAGAGCTTGGAAGCAGCTGGGAGCTGGGATCGGAGCTGGGGAGTCTCCCTGTGGAGGGGAAGGGCTGAGGAGTTGTGGAAAAGCAGCTTTCACTCAGCGGATGGGATGTGGCGAGGGCGAGAAGAGCTTCGGATGGGGCATTGGTGTGGTGAGCAGTCAAGAGGAGTAACCTGCTCCTGACTTTTGGATGGGTCAGGTTTTAGAACAAGACGAGCTGGATAAAAGTCTTTTCTCCTTCTAGTGGGTTGTCTTCTGGATATGTTGCATTTCTTTACTTTTTATATAAAATATTTTGTAAAATTTGCAGATTTGGAAAGGAGGCAAAAGATGAAGTTAACCTTATTTCCAATTTAATAAAGCCTTCTGCACAAGATTTTGGTCCAGACTCTTAAAATGCTAAAATTCACCATATTTCTTAATGAGGAGCTGGAAAAGCCTTCGGTTTTTTTCCCATTATACACGGTGTTCATTAGAGTGAGGTAGGAGAAGGCTGTAGAAACTCAAGTGGCCTTTTTGGCACCTGGGTTACAAACAAGAAAGAACTGCTAAAGCAGTATCTCAACTCTAAGTGTTAATTACTTGCTTTGCTTCATATTAGCACATTGAATGTGTAGGAGAAATATTTTTCCCTTTAGCTGCTGTGTGTGTATGGTGGAGCTTGCCAAGTGTTTCTTTTTGCGTAATGTGAATTTTTCCTTTTGTAGCTGTATTTTATTTAAACTTATGCACCAGTGGAAATGTGAGTCTTGAACTGAGCCTTTAATGCTTGCTTAACTTCAGTATGTGAAGAAGAGCTTCCACAAAATCCAACTGAAAGAATAGTTTAGGGTCAAGTGAAGTCTTCTAATTCAAAGGGAAAGTATCTCTCAGTGGGGAAATTCCTGAAAGATGTTTTAGGAGGATGCTAGGGCAATCCTGCTTCATACTGAAATAGGAACGTACAATTGATTGTCAGATCCAGACCTGTGTGACTGCAGGCATCTCATTATATATATCTTTATATAATCCCTAAGAGTTGCCCTGTACAAGGTCCTGTTTTGTTACTTAGCTATTGTCTAGTATACACAGAGCTTTTATTTTCCTTCTGGCCACAGTCAAAGCTGGAACTTTTATTTGAAACTTCTTTTTTTTTTGTTGTTGTAATCCTGCAATTCACATTTGTATGATATATCTTTTAAGGCTCATGTGACATGAAAGAGGCAATCATAGATAGAAGAGAAAATGGATAGATGGTAAAACAGCACCTAGAAGAAAAGTAATTTTCTGAGATTCCTAAATAAATTGCTCTCTAATTCACAAATAATGCAGTACATATTTAGGTTGTCATAAAGAATGATTACTGAATATGGAGCTCAGAATTCATAATAGAGCAAAAGTATATATGGAATTGTTGAGAAAAAATGAACGATAAAAATACTGAACTTCTAATATTTAACTGCTTCCCTTCATAAATCACTTGCTAATAAACACAAAACAGTGGGGCATCAGAAGCAAAATCAATTCTTTAAGGAAAATAACTTTCAAAACCACTTTTGTCTATCATAAATTCTCCTGCAAATAGTGGGTATAATAGCTGTTTTGCATATTTAAGAAAACCTCTGACTATTTGCCTCTCTTTTGCTTTCTTCTGTTGTCTATCAGTAACAAGAATTAACAAATTTGGATAGATTGAAGATAAACTGTTGGTCTAATGCCGATGTAGCTTTAAGTTAATAGTAAAATTTTCATTAGATTCCTTAAATATAAAGGCATCTACTGAGCTGTTACCAGAGGTACGGCCATGGGGATGAGCTGGAACAAGGGCTCTCAGAAAGTGATGGGTTGCTCAGATCCAGCTGGTACAGCTCTTCCAGAGTGAGGGATTATTCTACATCTGCCAGAATCCCGCAAGAGAAGCACCGGCCTGTGTATAGTTCCAGCTTCTGGTAGATGTCATTATAAAACCCTGGTTCGATTCTGTTTTAAAGTAGCCTTGGAATTTGGCTTGTCCTGACAATTGTTGGTTTTGCACTGGAGGGACATGGAAACTTATTCTGCAGTGTTTGAAGAGAACTTTTAAATTCAGCTTTGGTCATTGATTTTACTGGCATTGAAGTTAACACGAGCTTCATTGGAAGCTGAAACACCTGGGCTTTCATCCACGAAATAGAGCATGCAAGGAGAGGAGACAGCGCTAATGTCAGGGTCAACTGGAAAATGCAGAGGAGCAGAATCTGAGTATTCAAACACAAAGTACTAAGGCAAAAATTCTATGTCATATCAAAATTGGTTTTTAAAATTAATCTGTTCTCGTATTTAAATATTTGGTCACCCACAAGAATGTTTTGACACCTCAAAGTTGCCTGGTTGACAATAACTATTTAGTAACCTTATCCTCAGGCTTGATAGACATGCTTTGCTTCTTACTAGTGAGCAAAATACTCTGTCTCCACCAGAGAAACCTATTTCCAGATATAGCTAAGACAGAACGACTTTGAAAAGTCTCAGAAAGATAGAAAGTTTCATTGGGATATGAGGAACATGAAAAGATGAAGTATTCCCTGCTGTATTTTGATGAATCAGCTCATTTAGCAGCTGATGATTCTTGGCACAGTCCTATCTTTTTTGGTTTATTCCTGCTAACCTACCCATGGTCTCAATGGTGATTTTATTCAAGTAAGGACTAGAGAACTGAGCCCCGTCAACAGCCTCAGGTTACTCTTGACTCTCTGAGTTTGCTTCATCTAAGCAGGTATTTGTTATCAAGCATATTTTCCCTATTTTTTTTTCATTTCGGTATCCTTGATGGGACCTTTGTCCCTGATGTAAGAGCTTGTATGGTTTTGCTGCTGGGAAGCAGAAATTTTTTAAGCTCTTTGTGCTCAATCTTGTTATTTCTGCTCCAACAGCTTTTGTGGTGGTCAATATTACATGGGTGGAGTAACATAGGCATTTTCCAGACCCCATCAAGTGCACAAGGACGCACTGAGGGAGAGGAAATAATAGCAGTGGCCATCTGTGTGCTTTGTTATTGTCGGTGTGGAGACAGTGAGCCTGTTCACTACTGCAAGCCTGATATGCACCATGGCAACAGAGGGATGATTATAAGTAATGCAAGTCAAAGGATATCAGAGATGTATAGAAATGAAAGGAATTCCCCATTTCTGAACCCAAAAGCCAACCGTGAAATAGCTGTTGGTAGTCGAATTTTCAGGACTCTAAATTCTTTGTTTTTCCCTGCCCATTCTGTCTCTAGGGATGAAGCCAGGAAAAGAACCATCCATGGAGGCTCAATGCAGGCAGAATTAGCAAAGTTGTAGAGAGGTAAGTGGCTTTGAACTCCTTATTAAGTTCTTTAGATTGTAGTGGGGCTAAAACTAAATATTAAGGCCAGAATAAAGACAGGGTTAGGAAAAGTGAAGGCTGTATGTCGGAACAAGTGCAGTATTCAACAAGATCCAAATACGTAAGCGTAGGTCTGCCATAAGTAGTACTGAATTAATCCTTATTTACTTCTGGCTGGTTCCTATATTTCAGAAAAGTTTAGGATTAGAAACCAACTCTAACCAGATGCAGTTTGTGGCTTCTTATACCGTATGAATCGTTGTATTCAGGAATTTCCAGAAGGGTAAACTAAGAGTTGAGATAAATGTTTTCTGAATTCTTTAGTCTTGATTTCTGATCTATATAGGCATCCGAAGCCCGTGTTAACGCTAGGGCTATAGCTAGGATTAGGAACAGTGTGGGTAACAGCCTGAAGGGCTGCAACAAGAGGTAAATTCTGGAAAGTAAGTTGAAACCTATAACCAGAAATTTCAAATTACCTGATCTTATTTTTGGGGTTGTAATAGGGCCTTAAGCTGATAGTACTTAGAGTCAAGAATAGCAAGGACAAGATAAAGTGAATATTTAAAGTATTTGTCATATTCCAAAGAAGTTAACTGAGCCCTGGCAGTAACAACTTCCATTACTTATTCTTATGAGTATATGAGTATTCTTATGAGTTATAACAGGTTCTTATAACTTCGTGCCGCTGTTGGAGTTCCTGAATATCTTTGAAAGTTCTGTTCTCATTTGGGAAACAAATGTTTACAGTCTTGAGAGTTAACAGGTACATATTGAACTGGCATTAGCCTTTTTTCTTCAGGCAATTGATGATTTTTAAGCTTGTGTTTCTTACAAAAGACCACTGGAGTTATGACCCTGTATTAGTAGTTTACTTATTTTTTAAAATCAGTGACAAAGTTACATATCCAGAGGTTGCTGTTCCTGATGTGCTTGTAGAGACAAATTTCAAGTCAAAGGTTTTGCACATTGATTTTTCAACCTTATTTGCAGGTTCCCAGTGCTATCCTATAGCCATTTTCACATTAGTGCTGGCAAGAAAAGTATGTTAAAAATTCTGTAACCCTACCTCAAATTGAACATGGTGGTGAACATCAAGCTTCTCACAGGAATGTGTGCACGGAAGAGTGTGCATGTGTGTGCCTGTGCCTCCTCTGTCTGCAGCTGCTGCATGAACCTCTTTCCTATTCCTGGATGTGAGGGCTCTTTCTGTACATGGTAGCCACCTGTCGCCTCCACGGCCAACAGGGGCTGGTTCAGGTTCTGGGTGGTCAGGTATATCCGTCCTGAACTGAAATTCCAAAAAGTTTTTAAAACATGATTCTGTTTTCATGAGAAGCGTCCTCAAAGGCATGGTGTCTATTCAGGGCATATTTTCAAGTCAGAGTTTCTAAGAAGTAGTAGAAGCTATAAAATTGAAATTGCCTGGCTGCTGCGTACATGGCGTCTTCATAAAGAATTATTCCAGAGATTTTGGGGACCTTGTGGAATTCTGTTATAGTCAATAGGAGAAGAAGGGTGATCTTTTCATTGTGATTTCATCCGAGTCCTAAGATGTTGAGGTACCTCTGCATCACAGATTGCTTGTGTTGTATTTCTTGACTATTTAATTGGCACAGTTTAAAAATTATGGTACTACATGGATGTGACAACTTGAATATTTAGTGTGAGAACTGATGCCCTGTTGAATAAAAACCGTAATGTAATTTTTCAATGTAAGGAGGCATCAAGAAGTTTAAATGGTGTCATCCAGCTTGGCTTTTCTTTTCCGAAGGAGCAAGTTCCCATGGATGACTCCAAATGTTTCTAAAGTTTAGTATGAAATAGGTGTCTTCCCATCAAAGTACATGTTTTCATGGCATAGAAAACAACCGTGGTGACTTTTGCTTCCTGGCAACTAGAATGAGCATTGGAGATGAAATTTCCTGAAGATGTAAAGGGCTGGTTTTAACAGGAAAAGCCTGTTCAAGAATAAACAGTTTACAGAATGTAATGAAATGAATAATGTAATTCTTGTGGAAGATGGACTTTTGAGCTGCCTCTTCCACAGAAGGTAAAGAGAAACATTAAAAATACATTTGCTGCTGATAGGTTGAATTCATTTTAGCTGGCATAAATAGGACAGATGAGCTATTCAAATGTCTGATGAGTACTATATAATGAAATATTTATCACCTTCTCATGGTCACTGCATGAGAGGCCAATAATTTGTTTTCTCTCAGCACTCGTATTTTGTGGTGCTTATAATAAATTATACATTGCAAGCTTATATCCTTCACTTTTTTTCTATTTACCTATCTAGTCTGAGATCTCATTCATCAAAATGTATCTGGTTCTGGGACAAAAGTGAGGCTATAAATTCATGTATTCTAAAGAATCATGGAATTTATAATGCATGATGGTACTGGGACAACATGGATAGAGTGTAACATACTGAACAGGTGACCTTTAGAGCTGTAAAGTGGGAAATGGAAAGAGCAAAATTTTGATAAAGGTATAAATATATATAGACAGATGTTAGCCTCGGTCATGCTGTCTGTTGGTTTTGATTTAGGATAACAACTCTGGACAATCAAAGCTGTTCAGGTTTTTGCCTATTACTGAGCTTAAGCCAACGCCATGGATTTAGTTCTTATGACCATCAAATTCCCTAAAGCGTTCCTCAATGTCAGAGACATATAAATTATCTTTTATTCGCTTTGCATTAATGCAGTGGATTTAATGCAGGAAATATTAAGATGAAATGAAAAAAAGTATCCCCGAGTGATAGCCTTTACAGTATTTAGATATAAAGTCTTCAATGCTAAAGACGAGAGGTTGTATTTCAAAAACTGAAAAAAAATCTGGGATAGCTTCAAAATATGAAGAAAATTAGCACCCTTTAGATCTCAAACATATTTTTTCCTCAGTGTGGAGGGGAAATAAACCTCTTACTTTGCATTGCCAGACTTTAGCAAAGGTCCCTGTTTATAATTCCCAAGAATTACTGCTAAAGACATTAAGATCGAACTGTGCTCCTGTACAAGAAGGTGATGTCGTCTTATGCTGTGTTCTTATGCATGAGAAAGTATAATTTTTTTTGTCTTTTATTTTTTGCTGTTTCCAATGAGAAGTCATTTGACCTCTGTGTAGAGATAAGACCACCCCTTGCCTGACTTATTGAGGAAACTGAATCAGTCAGAGTGTTGAGGAGAATGACAAAGTTCATTATTCAATGCTCAAAAAGTCTTTAGAGATCTATCATTTCTGCAAACTCTGTAAGCCTGTAAATTAATTTCTCATGACAAAATCATTCAAAATGAACAGCCTAAAGGATTTTACAATGACCTTCTGCTTGGGTCATACGTGGAAAATAAACATAGAGCCTTTCTCAGTCAGTCCAATTGAAATATTGTATACATTTTGACCATATGGTCCTGTAATGAGGTAGAATTTCTGGGGTTTGTGTTGCCCAAAGAGCCATGAAATTTCTAATTTACATTTTGTTTAGTGAGAAACTTCATAATTAAGATTCTTGTGTGTATGGAACGCAGTGTTTTGGGTTAACAGATCAGATCCCTGTCTGAGGGGTCAGTATTGCAGGTCTTGGAAAGCCACACTTATATTTTAAAAATCCCAGAATTTTTAAAGGCATGGTAAGCTTTTGGTTTATGGATCCCAACTTTTTTTACAAGATGGCAGGGCCGATTTTTAGTTCCATAGTTTCCAATGATCTTCTGAACGTGTGCCAAGAAATTTGTGTGTTGGGTCTGGAAGCAGCACTGTGTTTCTGTCTCATTCTTGTGACATCCACAGAGATTCCAGATATTACAGAGCCTCCATAGCTTCAGCGTATGCCCCAAGTTGGCAATTAGTTGCCTGGATGATACCTGTGAAGTCAGGAAACTTTGAAATATTAACCATGTTGTTGAAGTTAGACCCACAGAGATCATTGATTTCTGAAATCTGATTTTAAGGTGTGTTATACTGATTTGCTTATTGCGCAATTTTCCCATTTCCAGGGAAAGAATGCTTTCAGCTTTACAGTACCTCATCTGCTAGTGTCATCTTCAACTTCTTATTATTTGTCCATCATAACCCTGGAGTCCCAGTGGTATAATTTGCCATTATGTAGAAATATAATTTTGTTGTTGTTGTTGGAATCATTCCCAGCATTTCCACTGAGCAAAGTCTGGCTCCTTTCTTGAAAGTACTGTGGTAAATATAGCATACCAAGAAATTTTCATTATAACTATAGAAAGATTTTGTTAATGCTAATTCCATAGTGTAGTGACAGTTCCATTAAGATTTTTAGAAGTAAATCTATTCTCAGGAAGAAGGAAAAAAGGTGTTAGTTCTGCGTCAGTATCCCTGTGTACCGAACACTGTGTAAACACGGAGAAAGCATGTGAGTTCTTTGCATATTTTCTTAATACATAATTTGGAATCACTATAATAACCTTTTAAGGAGTTAGTGGAATGATTTGTTGCAAATAAATTACCTAGTAAAACAGCCTTTTTCCTTTAATTGCTTTTGTTTGTATATACACATGCAGATAAATATAGGCTGAACTGCTAAATGTGTTTGCTGTTTCTGTAGGCGAATGATGCTATCAACTGGTGTTAGAACTGCTTCACTTGCAGTTCATGGAAGGACGGGATTAAATACAAAAGAAAAGGAGCTCCCCTGTCAGTGACTCTCAACACTGACTTGCCCATTATCTGTTCAAACCCTTTCCCTTTTTCCATTCTGCTATCGTTCCATAATCAATTACTTAAAGCTTCTGCCTGAATTAGAGGCTTGTGGAGTTTTTGTGGTTTGTTTTTTTTTTTTTCAGGTGAATAATGAATAATAGGTAATTACTTCTTGGTAAGTAAAATTTATGGAGTTAATGATGAAAATTTTTGGACTTCATGAGGGAAGTCAGAGTAAAGTTGGCCTCATCTGAAATAGTAGGATTATTTGGTACAACAATGTGCTCATGAATAATTTTTGCAGTTATGCAACTTGATTTTTTTATTTCTATGATTGGAGTAATAGTTTGATTAATATTAGTAAACTGTATAAATGAAAATAATTTAATCATATCCTAGAATAACCGTTAAGTTCTCAAACTTCAGTCTTTTACCACACTGCACAAGGATGACATGAAAATACATACTTCTGATCTTCTAAATGACTGGGATTTTCCTTACTCTAGAAAACAGAACTTAGTTGCTAAAATACAGTTTCAACTTTGTCACAGTCAAGACATAAAAAGGCATAATAATGCTTCCAGGAGACAAAATGAGGACTAAAGCATTCTCTTAACCCATGTTAAAACCTGACAAAAGGTAGGGAATACATACTGGAACTTGACAAATAAAGCCAGATGCTTGTATATTGAAGGGTACCTGTATACAATAAAGGCATTTACCCCTACCGTGATTACAGAAAGAGACAAACCTGGTAAGATTACTTGTTAAATTATTTTCTAGAAAATGTTCTGTTACAAATCAAGGACAACATTTCTAAGACTTTTTTTTAAACTTCTGTATATAAAAAGTACTTCTCACTCAAATTTTGACTTCAGGTTCTTTATCTACTTACCTGTGCATTCATTTCTTGTTATTACAGACTACTTTAAATATATATTTCACTATAAAATTGTGCAGTCACTTTCTGACTGTTGTTAGGAGCAGATTTCCCGGGAGAGCAATATAAGGGAATTCCCGTCTGCGGTTAGAATTGCTCTGTGCAGCTGATGTTTTGATTTATTTGAGTGACAACCAGCTTGCTATCTCCCTTACTAAAACCATCTCTTCAGGATTACACAGTCTTGACAGACTTTGGTGAGAAATTGCCAAAATGCTCGCTCTGCTTCATAAACACCTGCCCAGAATTGTCTTTAAATTTGTATTCATAACATCGTCACTCTCTCAGAAAGAGTAACCGCTCTCCCTGAACACAGCGCAGTAGGCTTTCCTTTTTTACGTAGGGTACAGCAGTGATGGAAGAGCCTTGGAGTCTGTTGTGCAGTTGTGCTGATAAATTATTGAATGGTGGAGAGGAGCTGGCTACTTGAACTTTCTTATTGACCCAAGCTGAAATAGAAAACTGGATGAATTTGTATGTGAGGTGTGTAAACGGAACTACTTGTCCTATATACAGCCCCCTGGTTTTCCTGGTGCTTGTCACCGAACTCTGGATTCTCTGATCCCTTACAAATATTTATGCTTGATTCTGCTGGTACAGAAGTTCCAGTATCGGTCTGTTCTGCAAATGTGAAGCCCTTGGGGGGGCTAGGGATGAAGTTGTTAACAACTTGGCAAATGTGAAATTACAGAGTACTGCTCTCTGCTAGAAATGCTAGAGGACGTGATGATACTTTGATCAATAAAGACTGAGTGCAGACAGGGGCAAAGACTCACAGAAGAGAGTCTATTTTTCAAAATATATTTCTAATTAGACATATATTTTGCACATATACGTAGGAAGGCTCCTTTGATAATTGACTTGCACAAAGTTATACAGAGAGCGCCTACTCCTGCTTTAAGGAGAAGAATGTGCTGCCACAATGAAGCATAATGGGAGATGCTCTTCTAAAACACAGTATGGGCTGTCGGGTAATGAACTCACAGTCTTTCATCTGGGTAATACAGATGTTTAAATACCAGCCCCCACTATCTTATGTGATTGTGAAGCTCTGAAAGAGCAACAGAAAGCCAAAATATTCACTCATATGTCAGGAGAAAGCTAAAACTCTTATTTTCAGGGACACATCAGAAAGGGTGTAATAAAATATGAGGCCGTGGCTTTGTGATGTCACCTATATACTAGTTTAACGTTTTTGTACAAAAAGTTTATTTAACAGAAAACTGTCTCCCTGATTTTTCTGAAAAGACTGTTGCTATGGTAGAATGAATATTAAATTCTTCTAGTTATAAATTATTTCTTCTGTTCTGCAGTTTAAAAAATTGCCACTGTTTTCAATCTTTTTTTTTTTTTAAATGTCCCTTCCTGGCAGGTGTATGTGATAGATGCTAAAATTTACTTTGGGATGAACCCATCTAGTCAGTCGTTTCCAACAACGGTTATTATCATGTTGTTTGTATTGAAAGCATATTAAAACTCAAATAGTTCAAAAGCATAAACAGGCACAAAGGAAAGCCTATTATGGTACTGTTTACCAACAGATTTATAATTACAAAATAAATTAAGCATGAAATGGAACACTTTTCATTTTCTGCCATAATAGTATGAAATATTTGATGTTTCTTTACAGATTATTCTGGAAAAGCTTTGAAAGTGAATAATTCTGAAGGTTGTCATGGTATTTTAGCAGAACCTAAACATATCTCCTTTAAAACACCCATGTCCTTTTTCCTACAGATAATCAGAATGCCCAGGGAAGGGAGAAGGGCTATTCCAGAACTCAATCCTCGGATCAGAATAATTATAATGCATAAAATAATTAATTCCATAAGAAATATGGAATGCTGGTCTTTTCTCTCTCATAAATACTTTCATTTAAAAAACTTTAATACAAAGTTCTGGAGTACCTTAAACAATGTAAGGGTGCTGCACGTTGTGGATGTAAGGCCACAGCTGAATGTCTCTAGTCCGATGGACCTACAGCTCTGATAAAGGAGCTCAGGTTATTCCCAGTTCATCTCTCTGTCGTAGGCAATACTGTGTGTGCAGAATATATCACAGGAGATTCTTTTTTCATTCATCAGTGCTTTTAAATGACATTTTTTAGTATGTATGAAAAATATCAAGAGATTTTAAATTTGGGAAGTGGATATTACTTTGAAAAGCAGTATAACAACAAATACAAGCCCCCTGCTCTACCTGTATTAATGATAATATCTAGTATTTGGATGCAGCTTTCTAATAACAGATCTCAAAAAAAAGATAAAAAACTATACCTTGGGTGGGTTTTGGTTTTGGCTGGGGTGGCTGCTGTTTTAGGGGTTGAATTTCTTTTGGGTGGGGTTTGGTGTTTTGTTTTGGTTTGCCTTTTTTTCAAATGAAGAAGCAATTTATGCCCAAGCCTCCTGCAGTCATTACACTTCTTGGCTTTTGGGCTCTCTGCTGTGACCCATTCTGTCTTACTCTGCAGCAACAAAAGATACGCAAACCTAGTTTTGAGTGATAGGCATAATTTCTACTTATATGGTATTTGCCTTTGCCTATCTTTTATGACCTTTCCCTCTGAACCTAAACTTGACCTACAGTGGTTGGTGGCAGTCAAACTAAGGGAGAACTGTGTATTTGCCCAATGTTTTGAAGGTGAAAAAGGATGTGTTTAAATTTGGTCAAAATGTTGATAATGATAAGTTTGATCTGTCCTTCCCCCATATTAGGAGCAGAGGAGTTGGGAGAGGTGGGCACACACAGGAACTCAGATGCACAGAAATACTGCCACTGCTATTTATTCCTGCACGAAGTAGAAACAACAGGCTGGTGAGAAAGAACCCTTACTCCTCAAAGCAACTTTTGCAGGGAAACTAAACCTACGCAGCTGCAAAAAAGATCATGAACGTTCCGTACAACTTGATTTACAAGAGAGTTGTGTTTTTCCCTTGTTCCCCCTTTTGAAAAATTATTTGGATCATTCACATCATACTCGAGTAAAGAGACACTTCCCCTTATTCCATGTTGCTTCGGATTAGGCCTCTCAGATCTCATTTGTCTTTATATTACTAGTTGGCAGCAAATATTCCCAAAGCTTGTCTCGCCTTCTTTATATTGCTTTGTTTGAGGGTGATGTTACTGAGTCTTTCCACAGGAATTATGAACAGACTCCAAAGGTGCTGTACCTCGAGAAAAACAGTCTATGGAAGCCACACCTGGACACTGAAACCTTGCGCACAAGCCAAGCTTTCTCAGCATCCTCCTCAGCACCACACGCTGCATTCCTTCCCTTCAGCAATTCTCTTTGTTTTGGTCTTTCACACCTTTGCGTTTGAAGAAGAGATTTACTAAGCATCCTTTCCAAAGTTGATCCTTGGCGGTTGATCCTTAAGAATTTGTTTTGCACGATGGGTTTAAAAAACCCACACCAGTAGTTTGAGCCTTCTGGTGAAGGGAAGGTTTGACCTTTCCAGTGTCTCCAGCTACTGAACACCTTCAGCGAGCTGCCTCGTCAGCTGTAACAAACACTTTCCGCGTGTTCATGGCTACTGTCTGTATTGTTCATCCCCATAAACAGCAGATACCTTCATTTAACACTTAGGCGGTGTAAAGCTCTGCTGTATACACCCAGCAGTACCCGCTCTCGGTAGCTGACTGCAGTCAGAGCCTTGCTGAAGGCCAGATTCCCGTCTCCCCAAACGGAGGATGGTCTCTGCGCCCCGTGTTCCGCGCACGGCTGGGAGCGGCAGGGTCATTTATGTAATTAATGCCTGAGCTGATCTCAAGAAATAGACTGCGGGAACGGCAAAGATCTCAGTGTGAGTTTTGTATTTGTAAATAGCTTACCTATGTGCTGTAATCTAAAGAACTTCTTTCTCCTCATTTTTCAACAAATCTAGCACATATGTTTCTCACAGAGGAAATCTGGCTGTTTTCCCTGTTTCTGACATCTCCTGATTTTTCATTTTCCAATGCTCATTCCAATTCAGGAAGATAATGAATATTCAAGAATTCATCTTCTGCAAAACAGTAGGATTTTAAGAGCTTAAACTGAGGTTGTTTTTTTTTTTTTCCAACAGAGCCAAATTTGCATTAAATGTTCCCAGATTTCTTAAAAAGGAATCTTTTCTAAAAGTTAGGCTATACCACCTGAGGGTCTTGCTCAGCCTTTACTCATTCTATCTTCTGGCAAATGCTTTGCTTGTTCAGTGGTATTTTTGTCTGTGTAAAAGTGTAAGCATTTGCCTTCAGAACTGGTGGAAAATTTCAGATCTGGGGCTTTGAGCAGTATCCAGTGATACCAGCATCTGCGAGCTCAGCACCAGGCGTTGAAGTGACTGTCTCTGTGCTTGACAAAGGCTCCTTGTGAACATCCAGGAGATGTGTTCCTCTCCTCCGAACTCTCCGTTGCTACATGGAATTTCACACTAGCAAGGTTTGCTGCGGTGCTGCATCTCCTGGCCTCACCAATGCTGGGGTTTGGGTTCCGTGGACTCTAGCGTCCATTCGTATACATCTTTTTTTTTTTTCTGTTTTGTACTTTGATTGCAGGATCCTTGGCCTGGGAATCTTTGTTCTGTATTTTCTCCTGTTAGCTCTGTAGCTTATTTTGGAGGCTCCTCTTCTCCTCCCTTTCCTTACTCAGTAGTTTTTGTTAAGCACATTTATTATAGCTTTTCTGTGATTGGTTGTTCAACAAATTAGTCTAAATGAAAGCAGGTAGGCTGAAAGGGTGGATGGGTTTGTAGTTAAGGTACTGAGGTAGGACTCAGGAAATTAAGTTCAGTTCCCAACCTTGCCACTTACTGTCTGTGTGTGTCCTTGAATGAAGTCATTTAGTCTCTCCGTGCCTCCTTATTCGTGAGACAGAATTAATTGTAGTGCTGTTTTCCCATTTATTAACTGCTTTTCTATTTTTCCTATAAATGTTTAGAATTTAATAATATGTGTGTGCAGCATTTTACACAATATGTTCATGATAGTGGATAATGGTTCAAGTGAAAAAGGAATTAATCACAATAATCTTATTACACACTTTAGTGTATAGATTAATTTTACTGTTACAATCTGATGGAGATTTTCTGGTCCCCGTGGTAGGAAGCACTGTCTCTGCTGGGAGTCAGGCTTTGGAAAGGGTATTCCATGCAGGTGTTTCCAGTATCACATGAAGTTTATTCCCACCCTTTGATTTTAGGATTTTAATAGAAGATCTGTCCAATCCTATGCATGGTTCAGCTCTACCCAAGTTATAGTGACCAGCTGGTCAATTGTTCTTTGAATGACCTTTTTTCTGCTTCCTGGGACAAGTAATGCATGTAGTTGGATGCAGAATTTTAACTCAAAAATAGAAGTATGAATCAATTAAGGAAGACAAATTACAAAATGGGAATCTCTGACACCATATAATTAAACCCGTGGAAAAAAGCCATCTCTTTCTCTGCAGACAGATAAAAAATTTTCTGTCTTTCTTTCTCCCAGAGTACTTGTTGCTTTCTCAGACAAGGGAAGTGCACACATTGTGCTACTGTGTGGCAGTTAATTCTCCAGGTTGGTTTTTCACAACTGTTAACATAAATGGTGTGTATACCGTTGGATTGTACTTTCAATTATACTTCCAGTGGGGAGCTCGCAGTCATCTTCTAGCAACTAGATTGGGACTATCTACCAGAAGGTGGGGGAAACATAAAGGTTCTTTGTTTGAAAAATGAAACCTAAATTTCTCATTTAAAAACTAAAGAACAACATGGAAGTAAAATAGTCATACTGAAAAGCACTTGATTGAGTCAGATGCAAATGTTTTCAATAAACATTTATACCTTTAAATTATTTATTTCTTATTTTAGTACAGATGTATGCTTTTGGGGATAGAGTGTTGAGCTAAATCATTTTAAACCTGATTGCGAAGAGGGTAACTGAATGTTTCCTTAATGAATGCATGCATGGTGCTTTTGCGATGATTATAGGCATGGCGTGACTGGAATTTAAGTTGCTGCTCCTCCCCAGACTTGCATCCTCGACTTATTTCCTATTATATTCAAGGCACCTGTTTTTTCCTGTTAAGAATGTAAAGTGTTAGCTGAAATCATAAAAGTAACTGCATGAATATATGAAAAGCAGCCACCTAGTATGATTTTAATAATTCTGTAGCATTTATTAAATTCTCTGTTGAATCACTTCATGGTATTGATGGCATAATTTAAAGTGACAGAAATGAAGGAACATGACCTTTAATGTCATGACATGAGTTGTCACAAAAAAGGAAAGATGATCTTAATTCAGCCAAACGGCTTCCAAGGAAGTCTTGGTACATAATAAACTGAGATTTACCTTTCCCTGAGATTACACTGCTCAAGCTGTGATTTTTCTTTTAGATGAGACAAAGTGACTGAATAGAAGATGAAAATATTGTTCTAATTTTGATTTTCATGTTACATTATAACAAATTAATACTAGTTTTTAAGAGGGAACATGTAAAATGTGGTAGCTTGCAACAGAAGAGTGATAGATGCAGTGATCGCTATGGTGTTTTCCAGAACAGTATCCCATGTTCCTAAATCCAGAAGCAATTCTGTTTCTGTAAATGCTGTGTCATTAGACACAAACCTGCAGTCAGCTGTCTAGAGGCACTGATTTCCCTTCTGTTGGTAGAATCATCTTGTATTGATGCACTTTCTGTACTAGAACTACAGAAGAAAAAGTACAGGTGTGTTCGGTGGTTGTCATGTTGGTTTAGATGTGGTGATGTCCAGTTGGTTTAGAGCTTTAGCAACAAGACAAGTATAGTAAAGAGAATAGATTGCTTTAAATGATTCTGTTAATGCACCTTGAACATAAACCGGTTCCCTCTTCAGACATTGTAATGAGCCTGGAATAAGATGGATCATAGGTAAGAACCCTTGAGTCCTGCCAGCTCCAATGGTTGCTGCTGGTGTGGCTGGGTCAGAAGAGGGTCTGGATGTCCCTGCGGGACACAGTGGCTGGAACCAGCACGGAGGAATGGCCAGGGAGGCCACGGGGAGAGGTGCCTGGCCCGGGGGAAATGGTGGTTCTGTTCTTCATTACATAGATCAAAACTAGTGTCACACCTGAAAAGTGTCTCTAACTGAATTTCTTAGATATGAATGGTGCCTCTCTTCTGTATGAAAAGATTCAAACAAGATTCTTATTTCACTGAATTTCACTGAATTTTTAGAGTTGGAAGGGACCATAGAGATCATCCAGTCCAACTCCCCTGCTGAAGC
>JAOXNO010000005.1:1390989-1424526 GCA_028565335.1 Limnodromus scolopaceus
GGGGGTCTATAACAAACTCCCACCACGACATCTGCCTTATTGGTCTTCCCCTTGATTCTTATCCATAGAGACTCAACGTTGTCATCATGCATATTGCTGAGTTCTATGTCCTAGGTCTTCGTTATGTTTGTATATTCTATTTTATTTCACTTTAATATTGTGCTGTTTTGGTTTTTTTTAATGAGAGAAAAGTAGAGGCATTTAAAATAAATTTACATCATCTTCTTCTATTTTTAACCCCCATTGCATAGAAAGTCAGCCAAAGAGGTTTGGAACAGACCATGTATCCTCTTCCAGAAGAGATCATATGGCAGCATCATAAAAACTTGTTTTCAAAATAAGCGTGTATTGATTCAACTTTAAAATGTTATCCCACTTGATCCTCTTTTTTGGCTCAGTTATAAACAGACAGCTTCAGGACTCTGTATGTAATTCAAAGAACATCATGGAAAGTTATCAGCTCACCATCACACCGCCCTTTTATCTCTTCTGTTGCGTTATTGAATGTTGGCTCGGGAGAGTATAATCTGTGTCTTAGTCTGGACTAGTCAAATCCCAGCATTTTAGGCTATTTTCTAGATCTAAAATGCAGTGTGTTCTGTGTTAACTAAAACACTAAATCACGGTGGAACAGTTGTAGTGTCTCCTTTGTTCAAATATTTGATTTTTCATGTTATTGACTCTTCTGGAGTTAGGTGAGCATCAAGGATTTTTGGAGTTATTAGATCAGCAGGTTTTTGTCACAGTCTGGAAGGCCAGTCTTTATTGCTAGGTTGTCTTTGATTCAAGCAGAATGAGACCTGCATGTTTCATGGTGTCGGTAAAGGTCACAAACACGGTACCAGGGGGCTCCCTCCATGCACCAACGGGCAGCATGGCTGCATGCTCGCTCTTCAGCTGGCAATTAAAGAGAATTTATTAACTAGCATTTTTCCACGGCCTATTTGGATCATAAATGGAGTCCATTTCTATTTGGCAAACTGTGAACAGACCAGGATGTTAGCGGTGTATCAAACTAGTAAATCCAATAGCAGTGTGACAATTCATGAAAGCAGTACTTGTTCTAGTGCATTTACTGGCAAAAAATATATGTACACGGGGGACGTTCCTTATCTGGAGTGAGAGAATGTGAAACACAGGCTGAAGTTTAATTTTGTGGAACCTCATTTATGAAATATTAGGATCTATTTTACCATACACTGTTCCCGAAAGAACAATAATGTGGGGAATACAGAAGGAGCCATCTAAGTAGAACTCTTTACTAATTACTAGTTTTCTTTTCATGGAAAAATCCATTAAAAATGAAATGTAAAGTATCTTTATGGATGCACAGTTACTGAAAGAAAGTGCAAATAAAAAATCCCCAGAATTCACGAAAGAAAGTACTGTTTAAAAATAAAATACCACATATGCTTAAACTGAGGAAAAGTAATTGTTTGGGGATTTTAAGAGAATATATAATTCACACATTGCAGGATATTAACAACAAATTTTTTAATAAATAAAATATTGAATAACAGAATTATAAATTAAAATGGGAAAATAACTACTAACTATATAAAAAATAATAATAAAAAAGGAAAAAGATGGGGTGAGGTGAAGAGAAGTGTTTCAAAATGACTATGTAAAGCTTCTGGATGACGGTCAAAGAGCCTGAACTCTGTCTGAAAGTATTTTTGCTGCAGTAAGTGTGACTCCTGTGACTACTAGGGTTTCAAAGGGCTCTGTTGACTGAAAATAAGAAGCACTGAAATAGCTGGTGCGTAGTGTCAGTTCTGCAGTGGCTTCAAAGAAGCTTTGGGGATGAGACAATTTTGTACGTTTGGAACTTGGTTCACAGCGGGGTCTCTTGGAGAAGGTGTCCATTCCTCTTGCTTTGAGGTTACCAAGTCTACTCCCGATGGGCTCCTAAATAATATGCTGTCCTGCAGTTACCTGTAACTTTACCAGCATTGTGTAAGACATAGTATAAAGACAAAATAAGTCAAGAAAGCAGATTAAAAGTTCTTCTCTCCTTCAATAAGAAACTTGTTTTTTCTGTTCTAGATTCTATCACATAATGAGAAGTATTATAAAAATCATGCAGTTCAAATAATGCAAGGGACTCTGCCCGTATAAGGGTGGTTTTACTGCTTCAGAAGCCGGGAAATAGCTAACTGTGACTACAAGAAGAGTTTGCAAGAACAGGTTCATGTTTCTGAATCTACTTGTTTAACTGGGAAAGCCGATCCCTTTCAGCAATGCATACGCTGCGTATTTTATCTATGCATATTATTTATTACAGAATTAGGATTTTTTTTTTTTTTTTTAAAAAAGAAAGGAAAACAGGGTTTATTTCAAAAGTTTGTTACCTGCCATAGAAAATCACTCACCACACAGGGCTTGATGTTAGTCCCAGAGTCAATTCATCCTTCAATAGAATTATCCCACAGCCCTTATTTCAGAATGATCCATCATTTTCTTAAGCAGGCTATTGCTTTTAGAGGAGTTTAGCCTATCAGATGGTGTTTTTTCTAATTATACCAGCACACTGATGAGAAAAGTAAATTACCAACTGAAATACTGGCTAGTGTGTGTGTTACTGGACCATGGCTGGATGCTGTTTGGATTTCTATATCATCTTTTTAAGAACAGTGCCAAGAGCTAATGACTGTGATTTGATCCCACATTAGCAGGGCTCTTGTTATTGAAAGGATTCATCATGCATAGAAATTATTTGTGCTTTTAGCTAGAGGCCATATTCTGTGCTCTCAGTATTTGGAATGGAACACGCTGTCTTCATTTCTACTCATTTACCCGTGAAACAAATGACAGAAGGGAAGGGACAAATACGGCCTATTTGTCATTTTCCCTCTGCGCCTCCTCTCCCCCCAGATCGAGAGGAGAATGGAAGGAATAAAGAACAATCCTACTAAATGCAAAACTAAGGAAAAACTGAGAAGCATGAAGTGACCTTTTTGATTGTCTGTTTTTAAAAGGCACACAAGAAAAAAGAAAAAGGAAAACCCCAAGCCCAAAGCCCAGCAGTAGCAAACTTCAAGCTGGTTAGCATCGCACTTCTTTCCGCCGTGTATCTGTTAGCACTTATTATTAACAAGGGAATTGTAGCTCTGCTTCCCGACAGTTGAGAAATCCTTGTAAAGTTCCAATAACCTCGTAGTGTTTGAGGAGTAAAGTTCCCCAGGAGAGACCAGCTTCTGTTGGTACGTCCCTCGCTTTCCCACTGCGGTGAAAGGGAGGTCTCTCCTGACAGCTGGCAGTGAGCAGGAGCATTTCTTCTGCAGCAGGAGAAATAGACCGTGTCACAAAAACCTCTCAGCCCAGCATGGGCATAGATCCCCAACAGCTGAATGGTACAACGGGTGAGTGAAAGGCAGAGATTGAAGCTGTAGCGAGTGACCTCGTAACCCCGAGTCTCCCTTTGGGAACCTGTGCTAGAGGTGGTGTATTTTCTGTGCATCCCAGAAATGATGAGAGATGAAATGTTAATATTTATTTCCTCCAGAGGAGATTAAAAGGGTGTTTTAGTCCAACTTCAAGATCAAATTCATAAGGGAATATTGTAAATATATCAACAGATAGCTTACTTTATTTTTAGCAATGTGGAATAAGCTAGGAGTCAGCCTGAAACTAAAATTGCCTATATTTAAATGTCACAAAGTTCCATTTAAGTTAGCTAAATTCGGTTGAGATGTCCGCAAAGCTTCAGTATGCTGAATGAAATTTAAGTAAATAAGGTCACTAAAGAATTGGCAAGTTTTAAGTGTAGGTGCAAAGTCCTATTGCCTTATTAAGTTCCCTATAACTTATGATACCCTTGCATATATACGTGGTGTTAATATTTGCTGCTGGAACAAAAAAAAAAAATTGAAAAAATCCTTAGACCTTTGAAGGAGCTATCATTTTTCTCTTTCTTTAAATTAACCCCCAACAGGGTAATAGAGACTACACATTTTACAGTAATTCAGTAACAGAATATATTATTTTCCTATCTATGAATAGTTTTAAGTGTAGTAGCCTCTGGTAGTAATTGGTGAACTTCAATGTTTATTTCTGAATGTCAAGCGAGTTTCTGTTTGAATTTAATTGACAGGTGAGCTTATATTTTAATTGAATCCAGTCACTCATGACTGGAAAATAAATGTCTTTGGGATAAAGCAAGATTGATCAGAAAACAGGAGGTTTAGTGCGTTGTGTATGTCATGGATAAGGAGGATCTATGGTTTTTTTTTTATACTGTGACTCCAAGTGACTTGGTACCATTTTTCCCATTCTGATTTTCTCTCTTGTCTAATTACTTCCATACGTTGAATTTTGAAAATCTAAGCAAGCACATATTTGGGCTTATTGCTCTTTCTTGCTTTCAGTGAGTGCACTTATTGCCAAAGGAAGCCTTTGCTCACATCTCCTAACATGAATAATTAGTTCTATCCAGCTAAATCTTGTTATCGCTTTATCACCATTATTTTCTCTGCTTTGAAATGTTTAGGTTAATGTTTTTCTCCAGAAACCATACTCCTCTGGAGAGCTCTCCATTCCATTGCCACACATTATGTATTCTCTGGACATTGCACCTTCTGGCATGAGCCTCAAAACGGTACCCGAGAGATCCTCAGCAGCAGCAGAGGATGCTGAAAGGAAGCGTGTTTGGCACCCGCTGCAGACCATGGGTGGTGTGTGTGCTCTCGGGGTTTTCCTCTCTGTGCAGGAGAGAAACCTGTTGTAATTTCTCAGATCTCACAGTGCAGTAAGAAATTAGAGTTTTTGAGGTGTCGCTGCTGTTGTTTTCATGTTTTAGGTGCTTTGTACCTAAGAACTGTCTTAAAAACATCCGCTCTCAAGAATTCTCAGGAGACGAAAAAGACCACAGATGCTTATGAAGGAGCTTGAATAACCCAGGAGACACCATGTCTGAAGCAGCAGTGCAGCAGTGTGGGCGTTCAGCTGTCCAACCCAAGCTGTCATTGTTTTTGTAGGTCCATTACAGCACTGGAGATTTTACGGAGGGCTGTAAAGGGAAACAAGAAGTGCCTTTGCAGATGTTTGCTAATCATTTTGTTTAGGTGAGCAGCATGGGAGAAAGCAGAAGGGTTTTTGAAAGTTTAATATTTGAATCACAAAGGATTTGTTGTAGTTTCCGTGGGACTGGCAAAGCCTGCCAGGCCTGAGTCATTAGCACTGCTGGACTCAGGTGGGCAGCCCAGGCTTATCACTCCAGCCTACCTTTTGATGGAAAGTCATGCCTTTTTTAAATTCTTGTGAAAAAAGTCACTTTATTTATGTAGATATACCAATGTATTTTTAGGATATTTAGTTTGTTATTAAGGCCTTCAAGTTCAATTTGCCTCCTGCTATTCAGGTACTGGGATTCCTTCCCTGCTGCTTTATTCCTTCTATTTCCCATTTCTTGGTTTTTCTGTATTCCATTCTGTACGAGAAATCTGGATATTGTTTACTTTACTGTATGTATATAATCTTTAAAAAAGAGAGCATAGGGACATAAGGGAGAAAAAAATCTGAGATTTGGAGGTGTTTTTTTTTGGGGGGGGGGGGGACACGACTGTGTATTCTTTCAGCTGAGTTTATTTCCTTGATTATGTGTAGAGCTGAACTTCAGGAGAAAGGAGTATTTCTAAGTTAGCATCCATGATTTCTTCAGGCTGGTGAACAGAAGTACTCGCCCCATTAAGCAAAGCCCCATGGAGTTTGCATTTATTCAGTTGCTTGTTAAATAGGGACATACTTTGCTGGAGGGGCTTAAGAATTTCCTTTTCTAGAGGAGCAAAAGGACATTATCATCAGTGGGTTCTTTTTGCACCTTGTGAAAAATGGAACATGCTGCACAGCAGGGAAAGAGAGGGACTGATGTTTAAAGGATAAATTCTATTTATGGAGACATTTTTCATGAGCCAAATCTGCTAGCATTAGCACACAAACTCATCCTGAGGCATAGCCTAGAAACATTAACAGGGACGTCTAAGTGCAGAGCCAGAAGCAGTGCCAGATATTTGTTAAAACACACCTATTTCTATTGCAGCTCCCTGTCTTCTCATCATAATTGTGATCAGAAATCGGAAGGCAAATGAGTGAATACTTCAGTATCGTCCTTCTCCCGTGCACAAAGATTGAGTCAGAGGTCGATTGTAAATCTGATAAGACAACGGGATAAAGAAATGCAAGGGAAGAACAAAGAGGTAAGCAGGCGCTGAAACACCACTCCATCCCTGAAAGGCTACACAACACAAATTAACCCACCTTTTCCCCTACAAGCTCTCTGTTTTTTCAGACTATTTAACATACGGCTCTCCAGAACACGGGTGTCTCAGACTGCAGTTTTTTATAACTCTGCATACAGTGGGGCTTCAATTTTTGGAAGGAATTTTAGGTGCTATTGTGTTAAATATAGCAAAAATTGTGTTATTTGCCTATTGATATTCTCCATTAGATCCTACTGCCGAATTTCAGGACTTTTGAGAATAATGTCACGAGGTCTCTTACTGCAAAAAAGAAACACAAAATCCATAAGTCAGAGAGGAGCAACCCAGCTACTATTTAATAGTTTGGTGTGGGCATCTTATAGAAAGGCAGAATGAACGGAACTCTTCATGCTACTTCTACAGGATGATACCTAAGAATGTGCCGTAAATCATGATGTTCCAGATGTGAGGCTAGTTAGGTAGTAAAGATAGCCAAAGGAAAGCACACCCCCTCCCCATGCAAAGCAATGTCTGCCTGTAAGTCATTAAAAGGTTTGTGATTTATAGTCAGTTTATACAAATATTTATTGGGTCTTTCACAAAGAGTTATAATGGTGATGCTTGGAGCAGATTGACTTGCATGGGACCACAAGGTTTATGACACCACAAGCTGTTCTTCACTTCTGTGTTATAATTCTTTGGAGACAGTTTACTTAAAGTTCTTGAAGCCAACTATCGTGCTTCTGAGGCACAGAAGTGAGAGGAATATCGACTGTAAATCCTGCCCCATGGCGGAATGTGGAAACCCTGAAAATACGGTCACTCTAGGTTTAGTAAGAACCATAGTCTATGAGATGGTCCAGGCTTTTAAGAACCATGCATATTAAATATTTTTATTTACCCTTATAAATATTTTTTTATTTACTCCTATAAATACATTTATATTATTCTTCCCAGATCTACTTGGGGCCCGATTCAGGTTGGACCTATAATTTTTAGGTAACATGAAGGAATTCTGCTAGAAGAAAGATGTACATGTTAATTAAATGCCTGTTATCTAAATTAAATGCCAACCAGCTTGAGAGGGTGTTGCAAATATCCTCTATATTACAAATACCGGTTCATTGTATCGTACCTGATTTGGGTTTATGCCCATGGTGCCGTGAGAGGTGCAGGGAGACCAGGGCTAACTTTTATCCAGTGACAGCACAGATTTCAGAATGGACTGTCCAGGGGTGTCGGTGAGGGATCCTGAACATGAACTGAAAGAACAAGCCCTCAGCAAGGTCTGTGCTGATGCAGTTTCATTCATTCTGGTACTCTATGTATATTAAAGATAATTCAGATATGACTATCTGTGTGGCACTTTCCACCTGTGTAGCAGCACACCGTATCCTAAATAGAGTGGTAGCTTGTGGTATGGAGATAATGGTTATTATTCAGCGTATCTCTTCTATAAAGATATGTAGGCAGTGTCTCTCCCTTATGAGCTATTCATCTAATTCTTTCCTGAGGCTGTGAGTCATAGCACATCAGATTTGGGTTTAAAATTCAGAACCAACTGTGCTAATATCATATAGAGTCTTTCTGGCAAACACTGCAAATTCTCAGAACGCACATCTGCAATTCTAAACATGCTAGAGACTTGGGTTACAGAGTTTAGTTTAGAACCAGGATGCCAATATGCACAAAAGTTACTGCATCAGAGAAACCATCAGCCCATTCCTGAGATTGAGTTCTGCCTGAACATAGGCAAAAAGCCTTGATGTTCACAGGTTCCTCTGCCCTTCCAGGTAACTATTTCTCACTTACATTCCAGCAACACTCTCAAAATAAGCTTTCTTCCCCACACCCTGATCACGCCAGGGCATCACAAAGATTTTACACAACGCATTTTACCATAAATGGTCTCTACAGTAAAAAATTATCCTCATGGGTTAGTTGTGTTCCGCTCCAGAGGTGCTCACGGAAAAGATCTAGGGAAGATACTCAAAATTAATGACCCACTGGTTTTATTGCTGAAGATTCCCCACTAAAATTGCATGTATTAAGCACACATTAAACACCATCAAACAGGAGGGAGGAGATGCCTGTGTTCCACTGCTGGACAGCAAGATTACAGCAGTCGGGTGGAAATGGAAGGGCTGCAGCAGCTTTATTGAGCCTCTGACCCTGAAATACCTATGGAGGCCCCTGGGTAGTGTCTCCTTCGCTGGGTTGTCGCACTTTCTAAAAATAATTCAATATTCATCAAAGGATGTGAAGGTGGGATCAATAGTATTAGAAAGAAACCACAGAATGTTTAGACAAAGTATTTTCACCATGTTTGGTGCTATTGTGGGTAACAATTCAAAGTCTGAAAACAACAACTGAGAATCAGGCCCCTAATAATCAGGAATTCAAATAAATATACACCATATTCTGAAAGGGAGCCTCTTTCTGCCCTGAATGTAAAGAGAAGTCCACGACCTGATGCTGGAAGCGTTTAACAGTTTGGCTGATGGAACAACCCTGGGTCCCCAGTGCCCTGTGGCCTCTGGATGTCTGAAGCAGGTTAGAGTTATGCCAGATGTAATATGTGTCAAGCTTATGTACATGTGCCTGCACATTATATGTATGGTGTGTTTAAATTAGTGCTTTTTTCAAGTTCCAATTTAAATGAGTGCCTTTTTCAAGTTCTAATTTTGTTGATGCAGAGAAAAGGAAGCTACACATACTATGTCATAACAACAGGATAACCATATGCCACTCAATCATTTGATTTACATTGTGAAAACAGCATCAGAGTTTTCTGAAAACTGTCAGTTTGTGATGCGGAAGTGAACAGCAAAGTCATTCTTAGCACATAGTGAGGTTCCTGAGCCTGGAGTATTTCATCAATGGCACTTCAACTGAAGAATTTTTAAAATACGCTGATTTTTTTTTTTAATAGGAAAATTGTTTAAAAAATATCTGCAAAAAAGAAAGTTCTGAAGAAATTGTAAAATTTATATTTTGTCTTTTTTGAATACAAATTTGAACAGAAGTGTGAGTGCATTTCCTGAGAACTTTTATATATGGGTGGTGGGTGTATGTATTTAGAAACATGTATGTATATATGTATATGGAAGTACTTATAAAGATGTTACACTGTAGCACATGTCTAAAGTAGGGTTTTTTTAATATTTTTGAGATCCAGTGATGAATCTCTTGGTCTTTTGTGTCCAAACCAGCAGCAGGATCCCGTCATTGTGCTGGTGCGGCCCAGTGACTGCTTGGTCCTTTATCTCTGTCTTTGGCTTTGAGATGCAATTGGTATCTGTTTAGCTGATGAAATGAACAGCAATTGCTTGTACTGAACGCCTTTGCACCTCGTGGATCTTGCAAATCCCAGTTTCCCTCCTGGGTTTGTCTCCTCCTGGCACCCCTGGCTCCCTCCCCTTTGCTCTTGCCGTGCTCTGGGTTCCAGATGCGCGGGAGGTAGGATGCGCTTCTGGTCTTGTCTTAGACGTTAAAGACTCTAATTGTTGGTTTGCCCCTTTACTCAACTTTACAACAAGCCTTACGTTTGTAATTGCACTTGTTTGCTAATGAAGATCTGCCCATAGTCTATTCAAGCAGAATATTTAGCTTATGGTCTTGTTTACAGGAGCTGGAATCATTTAGCCAGATGAAAGTCTTTTAGAAACAGTGCTGTAGGGGATGCAGAAATACAGGTGAGTCTGGTAACTGTATAATGAGAAAGGAAAGGAGGAGTAGGCACAACAGTTCCTTTTATATGGAGAGCTTACATGGAGTGCTCACCTAGGAATCAGGAGACCTAAATTTAAATCCCAGCTGTGTCTTTGCACCCCTCTGTAATGTTAGGGAGTTGCTTAATTCCTGTGTCTCTCAATTCCCCCTCAGTAAAATGGAGGTAATATGCAATTTACAGTGAGGCTTAGAGTAGATAAAGATTGAGAGATAGTCAGAAACAATGGGAGGAGGGGCCCCACAAGGAGCACAAACAGACATCTATATCATCATTATGGATTTTTCCCTCACAGCACAGCAAGGTGGCTCTTTACATGTATAATCCCCATGGTAAAAATCATCCTAGTGAATTAGATGTTTGTGTGCTGTGCCGAGAAATGTTCCTTATGTGAGAAATCTCTACCTAAATAAGAATGCTCTGGAGACACTTAAGGTACAAATAAAAAATGGTTATGTCAACTGCTGTGTATCTTTTAAGCAAGAGAAATGTTACTTTTTTTACATTGCCTCAGTCTTTCTCCTGATTTAACTGCCAAAAAGTCCTCTGATCACAACAGTGCTGTTGTATAGCTTGACCTGCTGTGCTGATCCTAAGTACTGCAATATATTTTAAGGTGGAATGAGCTGTGAGCATTTCAAATTAGGTTATGTGCCTTAAGGTGGCAGTTGCTGCTCCCAGGCACAATTAGAGTAATGAAATGAAAGCTGATTTAATGGTTACAATAAAAGAAATAAAATAATAAGGTCTGGCCAGACCAGTTTTTATTCAAGTTTCTACTAAGAAAGAATGGAACTCATAAAAGTAATACCGGGCTGGAAATCATAATGTTTTTTTCATATCATGAGAAAGATTGGATATGTTCTTGCCGAGATATTTTTTTTTTTTTAAATAAATTATCTTTAGTATTTATAATCAGTAGCAGAAATATCTCAGAGTGTGTTCTCCCATAAGGAGGCTGGCCTGCATTTATCTGAGCTATATTTTGTCAATAAAGTGATAATAATAAATAGAGATACACATCCAAAAATATTTTAATGGGCTATTTGTCTGTCCCATCATCCTTGATGTGTGGCAAGAGGGATTTATGGAAGTGGGCTGGAGAACAAGCACACACAGAAGCGTTCCCAGTTTCTTCTCCCATGGGAGAGGCTACAGGATTATTTTTGGGCATCAAATACATGCGGGTAGAGGTGGAGCCAAGCCCCAACACCCACCCTGTGCCATTTATCCAGCCAAATGCTGAAGGCGGCAGAGCTCTACAAGCCTGTCTCAGTTGCCCTGTCCACCTGGTGACGTGCCCCATAGGAATCCTAATGGGCAGGAATAGCCTTTGGAATGGCTAATTATGGAGGGAGTTGTTGTGTAAGTGACGTGGGGCCGCACCCCCATTGCTGCCCCCGCTGTTGGGTTTGGCTGCGGTTCGTCATTGGCCTGGGAACGCACGGAGAGGCCGCAGGTGCAGAAAATGCCTGGAATTTTAATTTATAAGTCTTTACTTTCTGAACATCAGATGTCTTTAGGTAAAAGAAATACAGCGGGTTTTTTCATATTCTGCAGTGTAGCCTGTACTTTCCAGAACCCGATAAACCTGTAGTTACGATATTGTGTGGGAAAATACACAGATAGGTAGGTGTTTATCAGGTGCTATTTATCTAAAAAGGCAGAAAGAGAATGGTGTGCTTTTCATAGAGAGCTTTACTTTCCCTTAAAAACCAGGAGTTTGTCACTTTTCTTTCAGCAACGGATAAAGTGACTACGTAGCTTTGGGAATTAAAGATATCATCGTATCTTTTACCAGTTTTGCTAGATAATAAAAAGCAGCCTAGCCAGGCCGTGCATTTCCAGAAGGCTCCCAAACGCTGCTGCTGGCGTTCAGGTAGCGTTGGATGGAAATAAGGATAGACAGAACAAGGATGGAAATGAATAAAAGTTAGGATGGGAGTTACTGAAAAATACAAATATGATCTAGATTCTGTATTGTGGAGTTCCAATGAGAGTGGCTGTCATAAATGAGAAAAATTTATTTAGTGGAATGTCTAAACATCTTACTGAAATTAGCGGAAAAAAAAATCCTACTGGTTTCCAAAATATGTGAATTCAAGGTTGGGTTTTTTTGTTGTATATATTTATCTTTCTTGATAACATTGTCTTTCTCATTGTTTATTTAGGCCCAAATATTGCACTAATAATGTACAGTCAGTCTGATGAATTAATCAATCTTGACAGAAGACAGATAAGTAACAGTATATTCCATTAATATGCACTATAATTTCTGATTTGTTTTGCATTTGACTAGAACCGTAACTAGCTATGAACAAACCTTAGTTTTTGAGGTAATGAAATAAAGAGCTGCTGTGATTCAAGGAGGCAACTGTCTCGTGTGACAGAAACATCTTTTAGTGTGGCAGCTCTGTCCTAGAAGCAGGTGACGGCAGCAAAACTGGCAGCGTCCCCCTGGGAGTGGTTACCCGCGACTCTTTGTGCTTGAGAGCAAACTCCAGCCACGCTGCTCAGCACAGCAGCCCCAAGTTTAGGCAAAATGAGACTTTTTCTGATGTGTCCTGTGCAAAACAATGTCTTTTAAAGTAAAGTGTTAATTAAAATCGACATTTCTTACAGTGGCAGCGCTAGAAAGTACTATTATTTGTAAGGCCAATTCACTGTGGACCAAATTTACCTGCTGTCTGCCTATTTTACATTCATCAAAATGACAATTAAGCATTTTAAGCAGCTCAAAACGTTCCAGAGAACTAAATATGGTTTCCTGTGCAGAACACCTTAACCTTAAACAGATTAGCGAAGTCTAAGCTGCAAATTACATTTCTTCTTAAACCTACCCTACTCACGGTTCTGGTGGTTTCTAGAGGAGTGATGGTGCCTCGGGCAGAGCCGCGCAGGGGGGCACACTCCAGCCCAGGCACCCAAACAAAGCTCCCAAGGGTTTGTCTGGACAAAAAGGAGTAGAGATTTACCGTGGAACTGCCCCACTGCACTACTGACAGTCAGGCTGGTGGAACTGTGATTCAGCGTATCGATCCCTAGACACGTTTAGACATCTGGCATTTTAATACATTGGAGAAGACTTGAAATATGTGGTATTTTTACCCAACTTTTCCTTATTCTTGCACACAGGTATAAATATATTTCTATTTTGCAAGTTCTTTAAGTAAGCATCCCTGCGATGTGACTTTTCTTAGTAATCCACAAGTGAAGTATTGTGCAGATAACCTATCCTTTCACAGCTTGATTATTAGGGCAACACCCTTTTCTCTGATATTGACCTATATTAGCATTAACCAACTCATTTCTCTTCTGACTGTTGCTGCTGAAATCATACCTGAATTATGTGATTGTCTCCTCCTTCTCCACAGAATCAAATATTAATTGTTTTCCCTCCGTAAAGCCATATCCCACTTTTCCTGTCAGCTTCTAGGAAGCAGTAGTTCCTTGACTTCTCTCCCCAGCCTGACAAGCACCTCCACAGATAACTTGCAGTATTTTGGTGCCTTTTCCGTGCTGCCCTTGACACTCTGTATAACCCTCAGTGAAACAAACCCATTTTCTTCTGTAAAGCTCTCCCGAGAGGAGCGAGGCTGCCGCCGTGCAGAGCCCACCGGCTGAATTGCTGACCAAGGCTGTGTCATGGTTTCCTTGAACTGTCCCTGGGCTTGTTTGTCTGTTGTTTGACATCTTCTGTTAGAAACCTTTTCGGTCAAAGACTTTGATTTATTTTCTTTGCACAGTGTGTTAAGGCCATAGACCAGAAGAGAGACATTATTTGCACTACTGTGGAAAAACAATGTCTGAGGCGGGACTCTGAGCCATGCAGATCAAAACCTTTCACATCAGTGTACCGTGTGGCCAAAAGTCAAACTCCGTAAATAAACTAGTTTTAACTTGTGAAATGCATTCTAGTATATACAAGAACACATCTTCTTGCACCCTGCACACTTAAAAAAGTATAATCGTGCCACTTCGTGCCCAGATATTGTCCATAAGTGTGCGGTCTGAAATCCAGATGGGCACTTGAACTTCAGCTCTGACTTTGTTCAAGTCAAACGGCATCATTCTGAATACCCCCTTGGCATAATTTTTTCTTTTTTTTTAACATGCTACTTTTGCTCCCATCAAAGGATGAATTTTGCCAGTGTTCCACTGGGACAATCATTAAAAATAAACCAAATGAATCTGTAATTATTTTATTCCTGTGTAGTACAATTTATCTAGCCCTAATAGTTACAGAGCTCGCAGCTACTGTGATCTCAACTCTACTGAGTGTAATGGGGCTTTTTCCAGTCTCTTTGGTGAGTTTTGGGCCAGGCCCTCAGCAGAGGACATGTGCTAGTTTTGTCTGGTTTTGGCAATTAAGAGATGATCTGATTTAATTTGTATCATCAGGAGGTGAGGTTTTGCAACTCATCCTCCTCTGTCTGCTTTCAAGCTTCTTCCTGAACTTTGAACAACCATTATTGAAAATGTGAGTCATGATAGCATATTAAATATTAAAACCAGTTTAAGATTTAATCCCAATTTATAGTGCAGCTTTGTCTAATTTACTGCATATTACACAATTTCCTTTACAGATAACTTTTAGTGTGCTATATAAATAATAAATCAGCCTCTCATGATTCTCAATTGTTCTAATATGGTTTTATATTAAACTTACATTTGCCATCATTTAAATGTTGCTAGACCAATTTATTTTATTTTTTCTCTTTTACCTTTTCAGCCTGCACATCATTTTTTTTATAATGTTACAGGTTCTATCCAGAAAATTATAGGTATTCAAGCATTCAAGTTCTTTTTTATAATTTCTTTTAAAGCAGAATAGAAATAACATTAGCATGCATAAATGACAAAGCAAAATCAGAAGTTCAGTAGGTTACAGAAGTTCAGCCCTAATCAGTGTCGGTAATTCTGGTGTCACTGTGCTCTGTATTCCGCTCATACAATCGACCGAGAGCATTAGATCCTCGGCTTGCTAATACTTATGCAGGTCTTTGTGTTTAGCATTATGTGTTTGCCCCTGGGGAGGTTACTTTGCCTTAGTTTCAAAACTTCAGGGTTTTATAACTGCCCCGCTTTCCATTGAAAGTTAAATGTGTTTACCTAATTCAGGTATTTAAAAATTGGATGTGGTAGCTATGACCCGTGAAATACTATCAGCAATGTCTCTTTATCTCTGATTTTCTCTGACCTTTGCCCTCCACGATGTGGAACTATTTCTGATATACCTGGGCTTTTGTCGCGCGGCTGGAAGGAGTGCTCGCTGTTGAAAGCAAGAGTGGGAAAGCAAAGGGGAAGGTTGAGAAACAGAGAGAGCTCCCCCCGCCCACAAAGAAGAAAAAAATAAATAATGAAGGAATGAAGCGTAAGTGTTAAAGCAGCATTATCTGGTTTGATAATGCTGATACAATCACTAGAGCATGAGAATGGCTTTATCTATTGGATGCCTTGCTCCTTCTCAATCTCCCTTAATTTTCGTTTCCTATTCACCAAAAAGAATCAGATGTTCTGGGAGTAACGTGTGGTGGGTCTAACTGCAGCCTCAAGCCAACTCTGCCTTTGGTATTTGTCAGCATACATGCAGACTATCAATATCTGTTTCATATTGTACGGGGTAAGTGACGCTTTTCTGTTGGTTAGACGGTAACCACTAAGGGCAAGGTTTCATTAGGTGGGGACTGCCAAAAGCTTTTTCTTCAAAGACATAAAGTAATCTGTTTCTAAAGGTTATTTTATAAGGGGAAAAGATTTTTATTGTTTTAATTCCTATGGGCTGGTGGATGAGGAAGAAATTAGGAATTGTTTAACAAATCTTCATGTCCACATGATACGAACAAGGAAGCAAGTGTCGGGGAAATCAGCACATTAAAGAGAGAGTTTGGATCTTGAGAATGTTTAACTGAAGATAGAAAAAAAAGATTGTCTTTAGGACAAAATAAAAATCATTAAAACTTGCTTTTCTCCAAAATCAATTGAAAAAATTCTGAAAGCAGAAGAAAGAAGTAGAATATTATACAAAGAGGTTACAGCCTATGGGTATCCTAGAGAACAAAACTTGAGACGTAAAAGAAGCCAACAAGAAATAATGATGTGTTTAAGGCTCAACATCTCAATATTTTTTATTTTCTATTCCCTTCCACTGAGCAGGTTGTGCTGACATTATGCACATAAATGTTTTATTTAAAGCTCTCCTTCAACCAAAGTATAAATTTGAAGGGGGGGAAAATGTTAAATATTGAATACCGACTCTTCTGGTAAACTCCTGTCTAAGAAAATGCGTATCTATAAACTTTTACTCCAATCTTCAGGCATTCGTATGTCGAGTTCTCCAACGGGAATGTGACCTGCTCAGAGTATCAAGGCCTTGTGCGTTTCTTCTGCGGGGTTTCTGCCTGACATCTGCAGAGAATTTGACAGGCGGAGCCAAAAGCAGGGCAGTGGGTGGAGTGGGGGGAATAAATGTCCAGGTTTTTGGGCTGGGGAAGGGAAGGGGTCTGTCATCTTTGATGTTTGTCTTAATTTTCACAACATATCCCTGAAACATATAAGCAAACGACTAGTGCATTTGAGTGTTGGTTTAGTGTAACTGGAAGAATAAAAAGTCTCTACAAGTTTATGACATTTTTTATTTTCCGGCAATGGAAAATTACATAATTATTAGCAATTAGATCATCGTAACACTAGAAACCTTCCGTACTTCACATTTAGAAGAGTTAATGTACAAAATCCAATGAGGACATTATAGACAGAAGTAAAAGAAGAGGAGATTTTAGACAAATATTGTGTATTTGCTATACAGCTATTATCCTTAAAAGCAAAAAGATTTTTATAGCTGAATTAATAGCAATTTTGGGGACAGCTCTCTTCCAGGAACACACCTTTCCCTTTATAAAGAAGTTTCTCTGTACCAGAGACTTCTATCTTTATTATTTAAATCTAAATACTATTTAAATGATTGACTAATATTACATAAAGGTTATTTATCTTTCGGTGAACTTTTGAAATACCTGTGGAATTGTCACGTTTCCTGCGGGTATTTCATGCTCAGCCCTTTGGGCTGTCTCTCCCAGTGTTCTGCATATTGACCAATAATTTCCATGCACCCCCGTAGGAGCCGACTGCAGCGATGGCACAGAGCTAAATTCTGCTCCTGTGTCAGCATCGAGTGAGTGCTGACCTCGCTTATTTGAAGTCAACGTGGTTTGGCAAATCTTAGTAGTGGGCTGCAGGATGAGTGGCCAGGTTTTCCAATAAATGCAGGCTCAGGCTGTACGTTCTTCAACAGACGGCACGTCTGGCCCCTGAAGGAGAGGTTCCCTACTGTCTCGACCCAGAAGATACTTTAGGGTGAGATTGGAGGCTGCAGAAGCGCTGCACTGGTGTTTGTATTTGCGTATATAACCCCCCATGCCATGTAAGAAGAACTGGGGCATCAGATTCAGTGTAAGTCAACAGAAATCAAGCACATTTGTCAGAAAACTCTGCTTTTCCTGCCTGGGGGCTCAGTAAGTGTCTGCACAACGTGTGTGTAGTTCATGTGATACTGCTATAATCAGAGGGTTGATCATTTGCAGGTTTTACTGTGCTGTCAGCATAACACTTGGATCTGTATTTTTGGAATCTATAAATCTAGAGCTTTAAATTTCTTTTACTAGAGGTTGGGTTTTCTTTCGTAATTGCTTAGTCTAGTCCTGCTGTTTAATTCCTACAAAATTTCTCTGGCTAAGTGGCATTCTAGCCTCCGTGCGTGAAGCTGACCTGTTCTCTGTGGATAACCAGCTTCAGAGCTACCAAAATATCTGTGGGACGTATCCAGAAACATCACTACATTTCTAAGATAACCATAGGAGGTGTTCAAGCCACATGAAACCTAGTGTGAACACACTTGTAAAAGCTTTTAAGCAGCAGCCCACAGTGTGATTGCCTCTGATCATTCTGAAAGCAACTTTGTTCAAGATTTTTCAAAGGCTGAACATTGATCGAATGCGTTATTTGTGATGCAGAACAAGTGTGTTTACATCACAATGCCCAGAGGAAATCTGAACTTCAGTTAGATTTTCTTTAATGTATTTTGCGATATTATTTTGAGTTTTAAAAATACATATTGGCATAGATTGTCTACATGGACAAACTGTGGTCGTATTAAAAACTGTTGGCTTACACTAGGTTTGTTTGTGCCCCTTCCTTGGGGATAATCAGGGTATAGCATTCCCGGACAATCCCAGTCATGCAGAAATGCAGGGGACACAAATATTGTGGAACAGTTTTGTTGTGGGTTTCCTTCAGCTTTATCTAAATTGTTGTTTCTTAGACGTTATAGCGCATGTACTAATCAAGCTCTCTCATTTAGTTTCTTATCCTCCTCCTCTTATAAGTGGCTCTTGCTCAATGACTATAATTAAGGTATTCTGCCTGAAAGGAAATGAACTGAGTTGAATAATAGCCAGCAGAGCGTTTATAATGCGTCCCCAGACTTTTGAACCATATACATTTTGAAGATGCTTGTGCCTAGCATTTTGTTTCATACTAATGTTCATACTTAAGATGTTTATTGCATTATGTATAGTTGTATGAATGATCTATAATCTACATCATACACTGGCCATTAAATATGAAAATATTTGCCTCTGGAAAAAAACACTGGGAAAATAGTATTTTGTGATAAAAATGTTCTTTGGTTGTGATAGAAACGAAAACGATCTAACAAATGACAACTGGCTCTAAAAAAATTCTGGTTAGAAGTAAGGAATTTTTTTAAGCAGTGAAATATGGTTCTGAAAAGGATGATATCATACAGTTACTGACTGGGGTTAGATGTGATGGCCCAGAATTCATTGATGACTTGATGATGCAGCTTCCAAACTGTCTGGAGATACCACAGATTCTTCATTATGTTGCGATGAAGCATGTGCAAATTAAACCAAGGGGTGTGGACATGATGTGGGAATAATTCTTGACTTTGTGGATATAAAGCATGGACGATCAAAATGGTCCCTCTCTTAGCTATAACCCTACATCTGTTATTTTATAACTATTTTTTTTTACTTCATATTTATAGTATGGAATTTGCAAATAATTTATGTAGCTGCATTGACATATTAGAGCTGCTTTGTGTAATTGCCCACGAGATAGTCAAGTCAAATTCTTTTTTTTTTTAATGTTTTTATCAAATTACACTTAGAAATAGTTCAGCTTGTTTTGATTTTTATGAAAATCTATTTGAACGATTTTCAGACAACCCTAGAAGTGGTATGAAACGTATTGCTAGAAACCATCAAGGCAGAATAAGACCCTAAAGGAAGCAACGCATTGTCATCATTCAGTGGAGGAAAGTAGATACAGTCAGAAGAGCCTGGGATTCATTTTGTCTCTGCTGTTTGCTTCTAACATACTTGAAGAAAAATTGCTCAATCTGAAAATAACAAAGAACAACTCTGTCAATTCTATTGAGAAAATATGTCCAAACCCCTGACGTGTTTATCACGTGTTCCTTACTCGCGCAGGCTCTGAACCAGGGGGATTCACGCACCAGGGGTGGTGTCATGCGTGTGTCACACATGCGTTGGGCTATCAACCCGTAACCAGTTATCCCCAAACTGTGTTGCAGGACTGTGACACTGAAATGGTGGGGAAAAGACTATTTACACATCATACTATGCTAATGTATAAATTTTTGTCATAAAACATACAGTAACCATTGCATACATTCTCAGACAAGTTTTTAGAGCCTGTGTCTGCCATGAAGTAATTTCTCAGGTGAACAGGAGGCTTTAGCCAGTTATTTAGTAGTTCTTGTTTTGGCACACACTTGCTGAGAGATCTTGAGCAAAAATAGTTCCTAACAGTAATATCAATGTTAAAAAAGATGCATCCAAGTTGTCCTACAGCACATCCAGTAATGGAGTCGTTCCTCACCTGTAGAGCAGGCTGTATAAAAATAGTAAAAATCCCAGCAACTCTAAACAGCCTTTATGCCTCCCAGGCCGTGGGACAGCTGGTGGCCTGTTTATCCCATGGTGTAACTTAAACCAGCCTTAAGGCATCTGCAGCAGCTAAATCAGGGATCGTCCGAGCTCAGCAGTGTGCCAGAGGATTCCCTGGGAGGTCCCTGAGCCATAGACAGGAGGGGTTTGGCACAGAGCTGCTGTGGCAGATTCTGAGCTGCTCACATCCCCTGATCAAACGCTGGAGCAGGTTCCGCAGAGAGGCTGTGGAGTCTCCATGCCTGGAGATACTCAGACCCTGCCTGGACACGGTCTTGGGCCACCTACCCCAGCTGCCCTTGCTTGAGCAGGGTGTGGGACTCGATGATCTCCGGAGATGCCTTCCAACCTCAGCCATTGTGTGTGTGATTCCATGTAACACTCAGCTGGTCTTCTCCCTGCTAATGATGAACGAGGGTGGGTTGGTCGGTTGGTTTTAAATGAAAGATTGTGGTTCAGGATTCTGCATATTCGTGGAACATCATATGACAAGATTCTTCTGTAGGTTTTTTTTTGTGCCCAGCCCATCCTGAGATTGGGGTTCTGGGAGCAGCCTCTGCCTGTATGGAATGTACAGTCACATCTCCTTTGTTTTAAGGAGCTTCGGGCAGTGAAAACGTGAGGGTCTGGTAGCATATAGGAGTGTTTCCTACGCATGGAGGCAATGACAAAGCGTAGCTCCTGCTAGCTATTGTCTGAGGCAGGAGAAGCACAGGCAGTGCTGGGCCAGCAAGGTACAAGGCAGGAAATCAGGTTTATTTGGTGGGGTCTTTTTCCCATTCTGATTCCAAGACTTCTCTAGAGATTTCTCTCAAAACTTTTCTCGATTTATATTGGGTTAATAATTTGTGGAGCATGGCTTCACTGTGAGCAGGAGGACAAAAAGCAAAGCAAAATTATTTTACATTAATCTTATTTTTCAATTTTATATATTTTTCTTATCAAGTATTCACACTTTGCTTCAAGTGAAGAACAGTATGATAAATTCATTTTTATTTTGTTTTCTTTATAACATAGCACTTGCCCTGCAGTGAGAATCAGCATCTCTGGATCACTTGTTAGCTCCAAGTGCATTCATTTGAATATTACCATCGATCTGTTCTACCCTATGACTCACTTTTGTGGTGCTTAATTTCTAACACACTGCTGATATACTCCAAAGTGTGGTGTGTTGGTGGTTTTTTTTTTCTGTTGCCCACCTTAATCCTTTTCTAATAAATAAGTTCAAAGCACAACACTGTCTGCATGGATCAATATTCCAAGTGGTAATTTTGCAAGCAGACAAAATGGTCTGCTTCTGAAGGCTAAACTGATGAAATGTTACTTAGCAGAGACAGAATAGAATCCCTTTTACTGTGAGTTAGAGGATATGGGCCAATACACCTGTACTGCTTGAGTCAAATATGGATCACTGGGAATAGATAAAAGCCTGAAGTATTTTAAACAATGTCTTGTCTTATTGTACAGCTAGACACTGAATTGAGGCCCTTAACTATTTTTAAATGTTAAAATTATTCTTGTCTTGTCATACTTCTCTGTGAAATGTTGTGTCTCGGCTGCAGTGCGGAGGATGCGCAGTGGCTGTGCAGTCACCCCAGTGCTGGGAGAGGGTACAACCAGCTTACGGTGTAGGTGCCCAAGGGATGGTGGTTGAGGTCCAGTGTCGGGTGCAGCCCTCGGCTACGCAGTCTCCCCTTCTTCCTTGTGATTTTATTTGTGGAGCTCTCTTCAGAGCAGCCTGTCTCGTTGCCGTGAGGGTAAATACCAGCAGCGATGGCTCAGCGCCTGGCACGGGAAGGTACCCGTACTGCTTCACAGCCAGTGAGTATTCACCCCAGTGCTCTGTTAAAGACAACCCTCTCCCCTCTACAGGCTGTGCCCGTTTCTCGTTGCTGGAGATGGAAGGGAGTGATGGGGAGGTCATCGTCAGGCCCCTACTGCCAGGCAGCTGCTGGGACAGGAGCAGCCCCCCAGACTGACAGAGAAAGGGCAATTCCCTTCTCCCTAGAGGAAAATCCCCCGGGAACTGCGCTGCAGGAGCAGTAATTCTGTGTGCCGAGGAGGCTTAGTGGTAACGCTGTCAGCTCTGTGGTCTTGGGACTCTGCTGTGGAGAAAGGCTCGATGGCTGAGATGCAGAAGTTACAGAAGTAAGCGTTTGCCTCGTGTGGATCTCCAGTGGCCGAGTGTTGGATGTTCTGCCTGACGGATGTCAGGGCCGTTTGCAGGTTCTGGTGAGTCAGGGGACACCTTGAAGAAGGCATCTTCCCCGTGCTCACTGTTCCCAGTGAGCTGGGAAGCAGCCAAGGGCTTCTCAGGTTTTCTTCCCATGACAGTAAGACTTCCCTTTGCCTCACCCGCCTCCGACGTGCAGCATTGAGAGCAAACAAAGGTACCTTTTTTGAGGAAGCTGCATGGGTGAACTGCTAGCCCTAAAATCAAACCAGTTGTCTAGCCAGCTGGGGGAAAACATAGTTAGTGTTTGACATAACATTTTTTCTGAAATGTAGTTAATTTTCCTCTATGGCTTGCAGTCACACTTGACTGTGTGCCAGCTTTTAGCAGAGTTGTGGCCGCTGTGCTGTGAGCTCGAGTGCCGGAGTTTGGAGCATTCCCTTGGGCAATCAGGGACAGTCACAGGGTAGAATACTTCCTATTTTACTTATCCAAAGGAGCTGGCAGAAAATCATAGCTTTTCTTTTGTTGTGGAAGTAGAATTATGAAATATACCAGTGCTCAGATGATTTCTCAAAAAAACCCCACAAAAACCAGAAGAGGAGAAGAAGAGTGGCTGCCCTCTCGGTGTACGTTCTGCAAGAACTCTCTGTTCTTCTGCAGGGCACAGGTGGTGTTTTTCTTCCTGTCACACTTAGAGGCCAGACTCAGATGTGGAGTGGGGTCTGAGAGCTGTTGTGAAACTGAGTCATAAATACAAATGAATAATAAGAACACAGTTGATCTTACTGAGAAACAAATACAAATATTGTACAAAGAGAGATCTGCAGCATTGGAGTGTATGCATCAGGCTATCAAGACACTGTGTAGTTGTTTCATTTATTCTAACTCCTTTTCATCCTGTGAACAGCTGTCCCTTTATTCCTAAAAGCTATTTTAATGTGGCAAGGGTGTTTTTAGTTTAATCTGCTACAATACTCCTTTTGTCTCCTTGTCATACTTTCAGCTTTAAAATATTAATCCAAGCTAACAAAGAGAATTTTTGATGTATTGTAAAATCCTGAATGCAATGTATAATTTAAAAATAAAAACATTTTATTAGGTTATGTTCATATTCAGATTCAGATATGGTTGGCTTGAGTTGGGCTCCTACTTGGAGATGTTTTTGAAGAAATAAATATTTATTGGGCATTAGCAGCTTCCCTAAACACAGCTACTTACTACAGTGTGTTAAGTGCCCTTTCTGTGGCTGGTCTATGGAGGTGCCAACTTTTTGCATTCCTGTGCCAAAAGGGTAAACTCAGTCCGGTCGGTAGAGGTTCATATCCTAAGTTGAAGAACTGACATTCAGTTCCAGCCATGATGAAAATCCATATATCCTGGCGTTACATTCTTCTCCCCACCTGGGGTCCACATCACTGAAACACTCTTCAGACCCAAATTCAGAAATTTTAAAACCAGTGGTATTTGTATAAACATGCCAAATGGAAAGAAAAGCACTGATTAATGAAAATTTTTTAAATTTTGGATTTTACTTTTATATTAGTGAACATTTTATTTTATTTTATTATCCGAGAGTCACTAAGTCATGGTAAGGCTGTTCATAATTCCAGATAATTGCTGGAAAGGTGTGGAATAATTTCTGAAACCCAAAATTTCAGGGAATCCCAAATCTGGTAAGCAAGTGTTCTGTGCCTATATGGTTTCATGGGATATGCTGTACATAGGAAGTAATACTTAAAAAAGCTATGCAGCTTATAAAAAGCAGCGGAAGTATCATTCAGACCATGGGAGTGTGGAAGCTGGGAAGTGATTTACCAGCCAAACAAGATGGCTGCAGCTTACTTCAAAAATTTGGGGTAATCAATTCCCCTTCATATATACAAACAACATTTTCTATTATTTGTAAATTCATCTCTTCATATTTACATAATAGTATGTCACAGTGAAAGGATTTCAGAAACAATTCCTAATGCTATTTTCCAGCATGATTGCAATTAAAAACTAGGAGGAAAGCAGTACTATGGAATTTTATTGTGTTATGAGTCCAGTTCACTGGTCTGCTATTTTTAGGGAGGAAAAGGAGCAAAGAGGGAGCTGTGCTGGGATTAGCTGTTTGTAGCATTTACCACTGTAAATTTACCACTGTTCACAGGAGACTTCTTACGGGGACGGTTCCAGTGGCAGAGCCGCATGATGTGATTAGCGAGGACTCGCGGGGTAATCCAGATCCCGGCCCCGGAGGAAGGAGCCAGCGCGGGCGGGCGCTGCCGGCACCGCTGGGCACACACAGCAGCCAAAGTGGTGCCATGCCACCGTGGCCGGGGTGGCTGGAGACCTTTGCCAGGTCGTACCTGTGAACAGGCTCCTCTCCCCTCCCCTCTCTGAGGTGGTACCCTGGGTCTCCTGCCACGCACGCGGGACTTTCAGCCTGCTGCTCCTGGGCAACTGCGGGACCAAAATATATTGTCTAAAAGGCTAGCCTGGAAAGCCAAGGAAAGAGATGTGGCAAATTAAAACTCTGTGGTGGAGGTCAGATTTCTCACCTGAGAGGATGTTACGCTCAGCAGCTGATAACTTTGTGAGATTCACGCTTTGCTGAAGCGTAGTCAGTCTGGAAGTCAAGGGACCGTAACGCATTCAGAGGGTACATTTAGGATATAAATAATTTTCTACTTAAGTGCAAACGCACAGTTGAAAGAGGTTTAATTCTGCTGTGGCCAAAGTGGTTCAGGGAGCATCATCCCCGTTTTCAGTGTTTGTGTCGGAGCGTGTGCCAGACTGCCTCTGCCTCAAAAGTTCCTCTGGCTTATTTGGCCTTTCAGAGCAGTTTGTGCCAGGCAAAGGTTTGATCTCTGATGTTTTCCATTGCTGTGATATTCTTCAGGAAAAACCCGTCCATTTGAGCTATCTATGCCTTTCTTACAGAATGATGTGGGGAGCTGCAGGAACAGACAAACTCAACGCCCTTCTGGTCCCTGAGAACGTATCATGGTAGAGGCCAGGTACATGGATTAGGTTTTGAGTTTTTCTGGCCCTGACAGATATAGCTTAGAAGAATCCACTGCAATTCACACTTAGTTAAAAATGCTCATTTGCCCATACTTGGTATCCCAACTTCTGTGAGGCTGATGGAATTTGAGTCCGGGCTTCGTTACCCACCTGAGATCCTGCCGGGCTGTTTCACCACGGCCTCGTGCCAGCTGGCTGCTCTCGGTCTGGGGAGCCAACCAGCCCATCCCCAGTCGGGTGAGAACTCGCTGAACCGAATGGTCCGTTTGCAGAGACTCTGTTACTGCTTTGTGTGTGATTTGTGGATGCTCCCAGATAAGAAACTTGCCTTTCAGCTCAGGAGCTTTGAATGGGCTGGAGATGACACACATGGTTAAGCCACTTCCCCCCGAAGTCGCTGTGCAGAAGCGTGGAGAAACGCAGAGTGATGTGGAAGGAGGAGAAGGGGGTGAGAACTCAGTAAAGCGTCAGCTAAAGCAGGACTTTCCAGCTCATTGGAGCTCTATTTGCTGCGTGCTCAAGGGAGTGCTGGAACAACAGCAAGCTCTGCCCGAGTGTGTAGGAAAGAAAAAGACAGCTGTTGTGCTGTCCTCAGCTAAATGAGACCCGATGGCTGGGTTGGTTGCCCTTCTCCAGTTATTAGAATGACCATCTGGGAAGTCAGTAACAATTAGTCATTGTTTGGCCAGATAGTGCCAGGAATCAGCTGCCTACATGGACTTGCAAATAAGCTGGGGTTTAGTGTAAAATAAAAGGGGAATTTATTTCCAGGGCAGAATGTGGATCTCTGAACACGAGGGAATAGTTTTATCCTCTAAGATAAGAATAAGTCAAGAACTGTAGCTTTTAAATATGAGCCCTGACCCTTCCTCCTATGGTTCTTTTCACCCTTTCTTGCCCAAATAACCATTCTCATCCTCTACCCTCTTGTAATGGCCAGGCCCTGGCTTACTGGACCCAGATTTGCTGCTGCAACATGGAAGAGGGGCAGAACAGGGTTGTTGTCTTGTACAGTTCATGCCGTCTGTGTTTTTCTTACACACCAGTACACATCAGAGCTTGGAAGGAGCAGCCAGAGACACTGGAAGAGCAACAGTGAGGGAAAATGACAGCTCTATGGCTACCTGCTTTTAGCTCTTCCCCTGCTTTGCAAGGAAAGGCAATTGCATTTGTGAGAGTACACTCATTTATGGATACGAGTAGAGCATTAGGGATGCGATTCCCCAGGTCTCTTTCTCCCAAAACATGACTGTTTCCGCTTCCTGCAGGAAGGAATTTTGGTCCTTTCTCTGCGTGTGGTAGAACATTTCTCTGCTGACACCCCCAGCCCTGCCTGGGAGCACGAGGCTGGGTCCAAGCACCGAGTCACCGAGCACCAGGGCGCTCTGCACAGGTCCAGAATGTCAAAGGCTCTTGCGCTTATCTCCGATAACGCTGTTTGTTTTTCTAATGAGATAAATTAATAAGTTTGAAAGACTTCCTTATAGGAAATCCTGCAGCCACCTGCAGCACTGTCACCTGTGTTGTTTGCTTTAGACGTTAATTTAAAAAAAAAAGGGAAATGCATTATAGGCATGGCCTGTTACTTTTAATCCTTTTAATAATGTTGATTTATATTTTATTTCTTTTCATTTCTTTTAGGACTTAAAGTACCTTTACATTGATTTTGCTTGTTATCTTGTTTCAAGTACCCTTTTTTAATGTTGATTTGTCATGGAATTTTGGTTGCTTACCTTTCAGCTGGGCGTGTACACAAATCAGGGACATGTCTTTTTCAGTTCTGCTGCATTTCTTCCCCTCTTTCCTTTCATTTATCACTGTATTGTATGTTGTTATGTCCTATTCGTCTTATCTTCATTTTAATATCTCTCTCCTCTGCCCTGTAAATTAGAAACTTTTGGTAGTATCTTGATGCGAGTTGTTTCCTGGTTTGTTGGGGTTTTTTCCCCTCTTTTTCCCTTTGTTTGTAATACAAAAGCAATTTTTGTTGGAATAGAAGTTTCTCATTCTAGACTGTTGTCACAATGCACACAATACTGTAGATACTAAGCACAATATTCTATACCTATAATACCTTAATTTAGGTACTCTATTCTATTTTAAACTTGAAGATCAGCATTAAAATTGGGCATAAGTGCATGAGTAGTAAATTTCTTAGTTAAAAATTTAAAATGTACCACCTAAATAAATTACATATTACATATGTTATATATGTAATATATTGCAAATTTCTTAATGTCTGCGTGAGCATAGATTTTGTATGTTCCCTGGTGAAGCTTTGAGAACTTCGGTACAAGTATAAGCCCATTGTGATGACCTAAAAGTAGGAAAATCGGTGATCAGGAGTACATTCAGCGCTTTCAAAGTGATTTGGCTTCTTTGAGTAGAACCAAGTGTTTGAGGGGAAAGTAGGAAATACAATTCAGATATGAAGAATATAAGCAAAGTGAAGTGACTGAAGTGTTCGTGGCAAAAAAGTTTTTAATGTATAAAGCAGGTTTCAAGGTTAGTCAAGTGTGTCAGTTCATTTTTCCAAAGCTCTTGTTGCATAGATTTTAAAAATCATTAAGCACTATGATAGATTATTGTTAATAAGAAATGTGTTGGTTAAAATGAATAGCTAATGGCATTACTTTTTAAGTGCTGTTGAATGCATTCTTCAGAATGGAATTAAACAGTTTTGAACCTTGTATAATTTTTCTGAATAGGCTGAGTGGTAACAAGGAAAGAAAAAGAAGTGTAGAAATGGAAATGTTTTTTGCCTCCCCCTAAAATCAAGTACATCACTATTAGAGCCTTATTAATTAGAACTGTAAATGTGGGGCTGAGCCTTGTTCTCATCTATACAGACAGTAGAGGCCTGAGTGAAATACAGAGATAGATGGTTTGGTGCAAAGGGAAGGCGAGGGCTGCAGGCGGGCATCACTTCATTGCTGGGAACTCACGCCTCTACTCTACTCTACTCTACTCTACTCTCTACTCAACTACTCGACTCTACAAGCAGAAGTCATGGACTGCCAAAATCAGCACACCGAAGGTTAGTAATTGGTATTATTGCAGTTTCATTGTCCCAAACTGCTTCATTTTCCAGAAAAACCAGTAATGAGGAATTGTAAAAAAAACAGATAAGATATCAAAATAGGTGATCCCTTCAGAACCAGTCTCAATGGAATCTCAACTCTTCTGGCAAATTTCAGAAATTTTGTTTCATCTGTGGTTCAATTGCTAAATAAGTCAACCTTTAATAACCTTTCTTTTTCCTCCCGTGGGAGATGGAATACTCTTATAGTGCCTTAAAAACCTCAGACAACCTCCTGTCCTGCTGCAAATGGGACCCTGCAGCAGGTACCTGTCACAGCCCCATCTCCTCCTCCGTGTCCCGTCAGCGCTGGTTCTGCCCAGGAGCAGCCCCTCGGCACCGCGCTGCCAGGAGGGAACCGGCCCAGGACCTCGCTTCCTGGCTGGCAGAGCCTCCAAGGCCCTTTAAGTGCAGACTCAGCCACTGATCAGAAGATAGCAGGGAAAAAAGTGCTAGAAAATAGCTGGAAAGGAAAGGGCTCTCCCAGAGCAGCTGCTCGTTGGGTTCCCCTCCCTGAACTGGCCGGGATAGGCACCAGGAGCAGAGGGACGCTCTTCTTGCCTTCTGACCTGGAAACAAATTAAGCATCCAAAGTTTTTGTGTGTCCTCTTGATCAGGAGCGTATCTTAGCTCCCTCTGACAGACACAGCGTGCAGGGCATGGTCACCTTTGTGTGCTCAGTTTTCTTGAAGAACACATATTCCAGTCATAGCGAGCAGTATTTCAAATGGGGGTGATTTCCTGTGGAGATGAACCCCAAGGTACTGGAGTGGCTGTGGGTGGCTGTCCCTGTTCCCCACCTTCTGCTTCCCTGATGGAGAAGCAGCGGTGAGCAGAAGGTGGCTCTGTGGGACCTGGCTGAGATGGGGAAACCTCTGAGCAGCGGAGAACGCGGCCCTTCGAGTTTGGTATCAGGATACTGTCTCTGCAGCTGACAGCTTCATCTTGATGCAGCTTATGCTGCTGTCCCAACACAATACCTATTTTTTTCATGGCAAAATTAAATGATTCATTGAGGGACTGGGACTTGTGTTTTGATTTTTTTTCTTTTCTCTGTTACAGTGCTATTTTTAAAGGGATTTAATAGCTACCTAAAAGCCTTACTTAAACCACTGGCAATCCTCTCTGTTATGAAGTGAGATAATTCCTTCCAAACTAAACCCCAGCAGCAAAGGGTAAAGAAGTGAAAGGTGTTACATGATGTGCAGACACGTGTGCTGTGTCATTGCAAGTATCTACAAAGCGCTCCTTTATCTTTTCTCTTGCTCAGCAATCCCCTTGGGCTGCAGAATCACCGCGATCACATCACCCATCTGGGGCGGATTCCCTGTTTGTTGGCTTGCTTTTTGCTGCAGTTCTTTTAGTGTACAAACCCCGCTGTGGTTCGGGACATGATCAGAAGGCTGGTTTAGGAGCATGCCTTTTAGAGTAAATAATCTCACTGAAGCTCGAAGGAAGCTGTTGCCATGTCCCTTTTTTCTAGCTGCACATTGGCCACTTCTGCTCCGGGATGGGCACAGGAGTCCATCCTGGAATGGGAAGCGCGGTGGGAGGCAGAGCATGGCAAACCAGGAGCCTGCTTTCCATGGTCACATCCAGCTCTCACTATTAATGTGCTCACCAGCCAAGATATATAAATTGCACAGAGCAAAGTGCTGGGAACAGATTTTTCTAAACAACCTTTCTAATATTTAGTCATGCTGAAATGACTAAGTTTTAAAAATCATTGAACTTACGGTCTTTTGACCAGGCTAAAAAAAATCAGGAAAAATGACCAGCTTGCCCTCCTGACCGCTAATCCAGCTGCCAGAACAGAAAATAGTAGGTGTTAAACAATTTGAAAGCCTGGCCCAGACTTCTGAAGATTAATTTAATAGACTGTCAAGGTGGTTCTTAGTTGTCAGGAAGTAGATTTTTCTTGTGCAACTTAGATGTCTCTGTGAATCACATTTCAATGATGTCATATGAAGGAGCTTTCCAATCCAATGCTCCTGGAAGAACAATACAAAAAGATGCCATTTTTTGGCACAAAATTGCACAGAAATCTTTTTTTTTTTCTTTCCCCCTATTATTTCTGGCTCTTATTTGCCCAGAGTATTCTTGATGTTTCTTTCTTTGTTCTTCTCTCTCCTTAGCAATGCCCCTGGACATAGAAAATAGCATGTACAATACCTACAATCATACCGTGAAATAGAAATTAACCTCATTTATCTGTGAACCTTTTCCCCTTAAATTTAATTTGGGGGATCCAGAGAAGCAGCTTTTGTAAAAACAGGCTCCGTGAACATTTTCTGTGAGCGAAGATGCAACGCCATACTGCGGTTCAGCCTGACCTTCTTGGCTTGAGACCGCTCTTCTCCCTAAATGTTTCTTTTTGACATCCATCTTCAAAGAGCCAAGGGGAAATCTTGTCTTGTTTGAAGTCAGTGGCAAAACCCCTATTGACTCGAATAACATCAGGATTTCACCCCAGGAACATTTCAGCCCGTAGAGAGCATTTGAAGCAGTTACAGCCGTAGAGATGCAACTTCCTGAAATACAGAACCAGAAGCATCCAGCCATCAGACGGAGCTGGAAATATCCTTACAGCTTCTCCTTAAGTTTATCTAAAAATTATACCATGCCTGCTGTAAGGTTCAATTCTTTTGCATCTGTTAAATTGCTTTGCATGAAAGTGTAGTTCTCAGGTGCCATGGCAACCATGTTTTCTAATCTGATTTTAAATTTTTACGGTGCAATGCATAAAATATTGGTACATTTTCTAGTTTTTGATTTATAGGTGGGAGTGAAGTTAGGGATAGAAATTTAAAAGCATATGATTCTGTAGAATTAAATGCTTTCTTTTTTAACTGATATATGGAAAATAGTTTCTTATCTTATTTTCTTATGGAAAGTAAGTATTGATTGGTTAATTACAGATGTGTAGATTATGGCTGGCATTTGATGCCCTAATAGTAAGTAGTATTTTTAGACGCTATGTAGGACATTTTCCACTGAGTCCAGATAGATTATAGAAAATACAATTGCTTCCTGTATTTCCACATATAGAGTAGATATCTGTAAATATCTGGCAAATTCATCCCATTCCTGAATACGTGTAGTGTCTCAGCAGTGTGGAGGTGACTTTATTGTTTTAAGAATGATTCTGAAAGACCTGTTAAAATGCATAAAAATTGCTCTTCTCCCAAGAAATCTAAAGACAGCATTTAGATTTTAACCTTGTATTGTATCATACTCGTAATGTAATCTCTAAGTCATTATGTTTCCAGAAATGTTCTATGAAGAAAATCCCATTGTGCTTAAATGATTGTACTTGTGAAACGTGTCGTGGTCAGTGTGAAGCCTCTATTGTCAATTGAATTAAGTTGGCACAGAGCACATTCTGCAATTCAGATGTGCGAGAATGTCCCTGAAAGATGTCAAGCACAATTCATCTCAACATTTGACCTGATGCCCATTGCTCCTCCCTGCAATGGAATCACAGGCTGCGCTCATATACAAACTTTGAATTTTGCTTCAGTTGAGTTTTATAATTGGAGGAATCGTGGGTTTAGGTGGAGGGAGGACACAAAGAAACTCTTTGCATGAGGAGAAATAAAAGAACAGAAATATTTGGGTAGTGCTATAATACATCAATTAACTTTTTAGCTAGGTATGCCTGACTTGCTGTTTTGACCCAATAGCCCTCCTGTGAACCTTATTCTTGTCTCTGCGTTATGCCTGCTACCTTCAAAAAAGTACAGGCACTATCACAAAGAGATAAGAGGAAAGCAAGCCTCCTGTTTCAAAAATCAGTGAGCAAGGAGCCTGGTGTAGCAAGAGAAATCAGAGCAAGCTACATTGTGGAAATTCCAAATACCTGTGTGTATGAGGTGTGTAGGAAGTCCATTAACAGGGGAATGGTTTGAGGTGATAATTGATCTCGGTGCTCTCTGGAGAAACGTTTGCTCAGTTTAGGGATGTCAGGGTGTGCGTGTGTGTTGGCAATGGTCGCTTGTGTTTCTGCTGAATTAGGTTTCCATTGGCTTTGTGTGTATGAAGGCGGTTGGCAGATGACGGATATGGGTGAGTTTTGCACTAGAATGTGTAGGTGACATGGAGAAGTAATAAAATCCCAACAGTCACTAGTGTATATATCATTATTGTCTGGTTTATAAACATTTAGCAATATCCTTTTCTCTTTTTTTTTGGTTTTGCTTTTTGAAGGTCATGAATTCTTGTTCTTAGAAGTGCATTTGTGTAAGCTATAATGTTAATAAAAGTAATTTCCTTCAGGTTTTTTAGCTGACACATTGTATTGTGCAAAGTCACTTTGGATTGTGTCACTCCTGGTGAACTGTATCATAGAATAAAGCAAGACTGATGCAACCTGACATCACATGCCACGATGCGATTTTTCAGCTAAAATTCTGAGCTAGTTTGTTTTTCTCTAAGCTGTGAATTTCTAAAACTCAGGCTTTCTGTGACGAGGGAAGCAGCTTTGAATGAATTGCATTCATTAAAAGTCAGTATCACCAAGGGAGACAGCAAAGCTGTTGTTTCCATTGGTTTTCTTCATCTGAAACTTCTTGTTGAGAATCTCAACTTCATCTTAGTTACACATCTGCAAACCAGGAGTAAATACACTGAAACCAAAAGCTTATAGCTGTTGAAGCAGAGCAACTGCTACTGACTGCAAGTCCTCAGAAGGAAGCAGTAAAATCTACATTTTGCAACTAAGAATTACTGCAATTCAATTTTGTAGAAATCTTGAAGCATTTTCTTAAAGTAAGTGGAAGCTTAAGTTGTTTGCAGAACACTGAGAAAGTAGGTACATACTAATTTTCTTTGTACTTTAAAATAGGTCTTAAAATCAATATCAGAAAAAGTGGATGGCTGTACTTCTCGACTCAAATATATAGCAAAATGAAATTACTTGCCAAATTAAATTTTGTCCTCCATTCTAAAAAATTATCGTGAATATTACTGAAAATATTAATTCAGGGAACAATTAAAATAATAGAATAGGTGTACTTATCAGAGTTTTTTATTTATAACTGTTTCATCAACTCAGTGCGTATGTGTTTGTCAAGAAATTAGAAGATGCATCAACAGAAAATCCTGGAATAGTGTGTGGTGGGATTTCTGGAGTAAAAAAGTGAGACCTTTTCAATTATCTAAAGAACTGGGTCATAAATAGGGCATTGTAGGATAATGGAGCTTCCGTTAAAGTAACAAGAAATAAGGAAAACTCTGTACCAATTTATATTAAGTTATATATATGTAACCTTATATATAAGGTTCAACAGGGAAAAGTGTAGGGTCCTGCACCTGGGGAAGAAGAATGTCAGGCACCAATACAGGTTAGGCATGGA
>JAOXNO010000005.1:1424626-1461804 GCA_028565335.1 Limnodromus scolopaceus
AGGCTGCCCAGGGAGGGTGTGGAGTCCCCTTCTTTGGAGATTTTCAAGACCCGCCTGGATGCTGTCCTGAGTAACATGCTCTAACATGCTCTAGGCAATCCTGCTCCAGCAGGGGAGTTGGACTGGATGATCTCTATGGTCCCTTCCAACTCTAAAAATTCAGTGAAATTCAGTGAAATATTTCTGTTTAGCATTTGAGAAGGCTATATGGCTTTAGCTTTCTATTTTGTTCTTTTTTATACTGATATCACTAAGAAAAACTTGGTCTGAAATCATGGCATATCAGATAATTGAATAAATAAATTCAAGAGAATATTTATTTTACAAATTTTTCCCCATTGTGTAATTTGTGGTGTATATATAAGCCAATGTGTCCTCTTAGTCATGGCAGCTCTCTTCTGGAGTTCAGTGTATTAGTCGATGTGACCTGCAGTGCTTCGTTTTGCCTAATCTTTGTGTGTGTGTGAGAGAGAAACTTCTATAAAACTTTGAAATCTGAAATAATAACAAATCATTGCCAAGCAATGGGAGACAAGTAGTTTTAACATCAGCCAAATGTAAGCATTGTGATTATGTGGAGTGTTGGCATACATAAACAGCAACAACAATCTTCATTATTCCCCCTTCTGCTGGGGAAGGATTAAACTCCATAGTAGGATGTACTTTAAAAGCTACTTTCATGAATTTTAATCAAACAAAATGGGTTATCACATTGGAAATGGGCTGACACAAGCTCACAAGGACAAATGTAGCATGTCTCTGTGTTCTCTTGGCAGTGGTTGCTGGAGCTGCCACGGGCAAACGGGTTGAGAGCCGTGAGGAGCAGGAGGAGCCTGCAAAGTGACTTGTTCACTGGGTTACAGTCGTTCTAGCTTTGCTCTTTTTCATTTCAGATGATTGCAAAGTAGGCATTACTATACATCGGATGAGTTTGGTTTAATGATTACAAAAGCATTAGACTAATGGTCATCTAAAATTCTCATAATGGTGTGAATTTAGAGGCTCATAGAGCAGATGTAACTTTTCCTTTTTAAAAAGATAAAAAATGATTTTAAAACCCCCAAAACCAACCACATTCGTCTATATGCAGACTCTCATGTACGTGAAATCATCACATTTGATACTGCTACACTTTTACTTTAGATTTAATTGGCAAAAGGTTGATGTTGGTCTACAAAATATAGTGGTATGCATAAGCATCTAATAACAAAGAGTTAAATTGTGGTATAAGACTCCGTGTATAAGGGCTTTCTTGGGTAAAGTCCTTGATTTCAGTGAACTTTATAGTGGTCTTTGTAGTGTGGGTCTGTACTTGTAGGTCATTATAGAGACAAAGCATTTTCCATTCATATATTCCTATTTAAAATACAACTTGTTTGCAGCCATAATAAATATTATGGTTTTGCATATATAAAAGACTGTGGGTGAGGCCTTTAAAAGGGCAGATCTTTCTTTTTGTGTGGTGAAGGATCCTTTTTCTTATATCTTTCTCTGCCTCTCCCCCATTGGCGGTTTGTGCTGTAACCATGTGTTTTTCTTGCACGCGACATTTTGATTACTCTCTGTGCTGCGGGTTCTTCTGAAGTCAGATTGAAAGACTCTGCTCAATCTTAAAACACAGTTTATGCAGCAACCATCTCTGTTACTAGTACTTTATGATACTCCACAAGTGTGAGTACATTGACTTTTTCCATTCAAGTTACTTGAGTGTTAACATTTTATTCTCCTGTAGAAGATGTCTTAATGCCGTATCTGCTATTAGCAGCCAAACGCGTAACTTGCTTTATGGCTTACCTAGAAAGGCTCTTCTTGCAGCCCAATCTGGGAATTATTAGCTCAGGCTGTATCAGCCTTCATTTTTTTGCTTCAACAGCTCCACAGTTCAATCTCTGGTATGTCAGCAAATATGACAGCTGTCACAAATATGCTGGGTTTAAGATAAGATACCTATTTTCAGATCTGCTAACAGTCAGGTGTTGGAATTTGAAGTAGTTCAGATTTCTAGTAAAGCAGATAATGTGTTTGAAACTATTTGCATTTTCCCCCAAACTGCTGATTTTCTGCATAGATTTTCTTCCCTCCATTGGAAAAATCCCCTGAATTCGGTTTATTAGAGTGTGACCACTTGAGTCCCTCTTTATAAACAAAGCTTTTTCTTTGCCCTGCATTTCCACGCTGAAGATCTATCACTAAAATTGCTGCTTCAAATATACCCTCTGGGAAATCAATAACAAATCGAGCAGCTATTGAGTGAGATTCGTTGATGTAACCAGGTGAGGCTGCCAAAATCCCCAAGAATGAGTTGTTGATTACCAGGATGGCGGCAGAGATCTGGCTGGGGTGGCATTTGGGCTGATTTCATACACTCACCCACATCGCTTGGTGGTGTGAGTGCTCCCTCAGCAGGTCCCTGGGACACTTCATGGCCATGTCTACCCACGGTTAGTGAGATCTGGGTCAAGCGTGTGAAGTACCAAGAGAATATTTTCATCTCATGCTTTTTATAGTTTTAAATATATTTGTAGAATTATTTCATACTTGGATTGGGTGATGTGGATCAGATTAAACAAGATCTACTTCCCTTCTGCTGGATCATCTTCACGGCTTTTGGTGGCCTGCAGTGAAATGAGTTGCTAGAAGTGGGGGAAGAAATAAGTGCACGCACCAGAGAACCTCAGTGGCATAATCCCGAATATTTGCCCACTGAGTTGCTATCCTCAGCAGAGAAACCAAGAACCAAAGTGACAGGGAAAAAAAGATGTTTTCAGTAGTCAATTCAGAGCAATGAAATGATCTGCCAGTCTGTGGCAGAGGTCTCTAAGGTCACCAGAGACCTGCGTCAGCAGTTTGGTGGAGGAGAGCTCACCGTGGCCTCTCAGAGCTGGGCCTTTTCTGTGCCACTGGCGAATTGTGTAGGTAGTGTTATTTTCACCAGTGCTCTAGTTCATTTAACAGAGGTTTACTATTTTTTTTCTACTTTATAGCTGTCAGTTGTCAGTGTAAATCTGCATATTTTCTTATAAATATAAGGAAATACATTAATTTACCTTTCTAAGATTTCAGTCTACTGTATCTTAATGCACTTGTTCAGATAAAAGAGAACCCAGAATGAACATTTCCCTGTAATAAGTCAATCTGTACATTAAGTATTGTAAAATATCTGAGATATAATTAGTATGTATTTTCCAAAATCTGTTCAGTTCAGAACTTTGAAATTATATCAGTTCTGATGAATGGAATATGATAACACATCTTTGCATTTAGCTAACACGTCTCTTGGTTGTTGGTTGTGAAAATAGCCAATGCTCCCTGGGGAACACATGCTCTGAACTGCAGAGTCTGCTCTGATCCTTTCGTTAACATCACAACTCACCTCAGAAAAGCAACACCCCGGAGATCATTAAACTTTTAACTGGGGCACAGCCATAGTACCTGACGGTTCCCTTTGTGTGAGTGAAGTCTGTCTGACAGCATCGCCTGATTCAGCCAAATCAAGTGTCAGACCTCTTCAGGCATCAAAAAAGCTGCATTTAGAATCTTATTAACATAAATAATACCTTTTTTTTTTCTACAACGTTCGCTCACACCAAATAGAAGATGAGACCTTTTACACTTAAAAATGTTTGACATCGCAGACAGAAAATATGAATGCAATAGTGTGGGTTCACTTCTTGCAATAGTATTTCTTGCTGTCTCTGGCAAATTGCTTAGTCTTTCTGCATCTCCGTGTTTTTAATGACATTCTGTATTAATTTAATTAATTTAATACACATAGCTTGTATTAAAAAGAAGTAAACTTTCCAATATCCTTAAATTTCATGTATCTCCCTGAATTTTGGATTAAATAAGCAGTGCTATGAGAAAGGTATGGAATAAAAGGATTACTTTAATGTGTGGCTCCCTAAATACTTGATTCAGTCGTATTTCCCAGTATCTTCGTGCGTGAGAACTTCCAAGTTGTTACCGATCACTGAAAGACATTTCTTCTTTTCTTGATCTCTGTGGTACCAGCACCTGAATGAAGAGCTCACTCTTTTACCCTGTGGGTATCTAAAAAAAACCTCAAAAACCTCAACATGTCAAGCAGCAGGAGCATGAGTTTAGGTGCCCCAGCACTCTGCTTTACAATTTTTCAGTATTCACAAACGAAGAATGCCTGGTAATTAGTAAGTCTCTTTGAAAATGCTCTTAACTCTGCATAAAATGCAAATAAAGTACATGTAATGTTCATAAAAGACAATGCAACTAAAGACAGGTGAGGGAGGACGAGAAAACCGTATTTAACCTGCTAATGCCTAGATTAAATCTGAAGGTGCCTCTCCCTGTACCCCGTGTTTGCTCATGTGTTTGGCTGGTTAAACAGTGCCTTCCTGCTTCAACAGGAGGGACACTTCCCCTCCGCTCCCCTTGGTGATTCCATGAGCGTGTTCCAGCATTAAGTATCCTCATCCATGGAATTTTACATTTCAGATCTGTCTGTGTATGAGCAGGGTGGTGATTGTTTGTTGTAGGGTTACATTGGGCTGGGGTGAATATGTTCCTCCTAAGGACTAACAATAATATGCATCAGATGGTCTTAAAAAATTGAACTGATGAGAACTGGAAAGAATGATCATTCCTTACTAAACTTCTGTGCAGCAAAATAATGCTGTCTCTCAGCCTTTGTGTTCTCGGTGTGCTTTGCCAAGGTTAAATAGTTTGTCAAAAAAGAAAAGAAGCTCCCAAATACACTGGGAATATCAAACCAGTAGAAAAGAGATGTGCATCCCTTTTTTGTTGCTCTGAGTCAGGACAGTTTGACTGTTCAATAATGGCCTTTATTCTCTTCTAAAGGGTGTTCAGGCGCTATGGAAACTATTTCTTGTAATCTTGTCTTTTGTTTCCCTTTGCTTGATTTTATTGGCAGGCTTCTAATTTCTTAATTGGAAAACTGTCAACATTTGTTAATGTAGTATTTAAAACAAACATATATACATGATCTTAATAAGTTTGGATAAATGGGCTTAGTAATTTGTATTTTTTCTTTGGAAGTTTAATTAGGAAGAGGTTTATAGAGGAGATTATACTGAGTATCTGCCCAGGATAGTAAAATCTAAATAAGGGTTGTGTTCATGAGAGCTCACCGGTACCCTGATGAGAGCTTGCTTTCCCTGACTTCCTGGTAAATAGATTTTTTTTTTCAATTGTAGACGCAAATATTTTGCATATTTAAAATTTATTAATCCAAAATAAGGCAGCAGACTGGAAAATGAAAATGGAAATACTGAAACCTACCCATAGAAGCCCTACAGAGAATTTACTTATCCACATTGCCTTGGTTTTTCATTTATATGTAGTGTGACTGTTCCACAGAAAGAGTCTGATTCTTTACTGGTGAAGTTCCCTGAACTTTTGAGCTGAAGGACTCGAAGTAAATCCAAAGTGTGTGAGCTGTAGAAGGTGGTGTAAATGGCAGGTTAGAAATGAAGTCAGTTGCAATGGAACTGCATTGCAGTAAGAGGGCAGTCTCTATACTTCTTCTGGAATGGAGACTGCCTGTGTTTCTGAGCCTGCTTTCTTAATCTCATTTTATTTCTTCCTAGAAATAAAGAAGTAAAATCAGTGCCAAAATACTGCTTATAACATACCTGTGCACCATACCTCTATTATTTCTACTTTAGAATAAGCCACCACTAGCCTTTTGGAATCACACCTCGCCCTCAGTGGTTACAGATATTTAAGGAACATGTTTCTATCCTGGCTGAGATACAGCTTCAGTGAATTTGCTTACCCTTGGAATTAGGGATATGGATTTAGCACTTGCATAGCTAGCAACCTGGCACATACTCATAAATCAGATCATTTTGCATTCAAATGTTAATATTTGCACCAGGAATTCATCTGCAGATGGAGGTATAAATTGTACCCCAAAAATAAAGCCCAGCATTTGAAAATGTGCATTCTAAATGCAAGCAATTATTCTTTACCATCTCTCAACTATCACTGGTCATATACAGAAAAAGGGAGGAAATAAAGGGGAAGGGCACTGCAAATTTTTTAGATCAATTCTGAATGCTGCCGCAAATAGGTTTAGGTGAACAAGGGCAGAACCTGTAATTCTGCAGAGTGCTAATGTGGTTAGATGCTGTTCATGCTCAAATCCCAGATGAAGTTTAGAGCATTTCCTTACAAAATAATCTTTTTCTGCCTTTCAGTGCTGTCTGTTTGGGACTATACAATTAGTCCATCTTCTTGGCTGCTTTGTTCAGGTTTTGGGAACATGTCCAGCACAGCTTTAGGCATCTGTGTAATTTTATACAGTGAATATTTCCATTGAAGCCAAAGGGAAATACTAGCATTTTATAAAATAAGGCACATGCATAAACTTCTGCAAGTTTGTGGTCTTGATCCCTGAGATGATTCCCAGCTTCGGCTGGACATTTGTACAGAATGTTAATTTAGATGGACATTAGTACAGAATGGTAATTATCTTACGTGTGTGTCCGTACATGTGTGTGCACAGGCTTCTTTACTTCGTGTAAAGCTTAAAACACAGAGACCTGAAGATGCCAGTAACACCTTTCAAACAAAGGTGCCCTCTGCGTACTGGGGGGGAGCAGCAGGGTTATAGGTACAGCTGGCAGATACATAAAGGCTGTTTGAACTCTCTGGGACCATTGTATTTCTATGAATAACAGCTGAAGCCTGTGTTTCTCAAACATTTAAAGCCCGAGGACCAGCTATACTTTTTAAAGTGTATTGCAAAAAAAAGTCAAAGAGCTGCGGATGATGTTGGCACTGTACTTTCTATTCATAGGCTAAAATTAAAATGTCCATTTATTGCTTGAATTATCTCCCATTATTTTTCCTTCCTTGCTTGTTGGATTTATAAAGAAAAGGAAAAAAGAAAAAAAAAAGGCTTTGCAGATCAATACTCATTTCTTACAGGGCGTCATTGGGCTCCAAACAAGGAACACAGACTTGTCTTGCTTTTTCTCTGTGGTTTTAAAGTTCTGAAGAAAATCATTAGTTGCTGGTTTTTTTGCCTAAAATACGGACTGAAGCCATACAAGCCAGGCAAGGGATTTGTTCCCACCTCTTCTGGGATGAACAGTAATGTGTTTTCGGTCTGAGCTGCATTAAGAAGCAGATTCTGTGATGCACCAAGTGCCCTCAAATTCTGTTGACACCAAAGAGAGTTTGGATTTCTCAGCACCTTCCCGTATCCAGCCCTAGACTTTTAAGACTCCTGGCAGACCCCAGTATATCCGTCTGTTTGATGACTGCTCCTAATAACTTACAGTATCTGCTACAAGTTTTTAGCAAGTGAGTGAAAGCACTAGAGACAGAAAAAAGATGCTTAAAATCCCCCTGTCTTACAGGAAGCGTCTCCTTTCAGGTGTGAGATAAATGGCAGTTGCAGCGAAACCGTCACAAAAGCTGCAGCTTAATGAGAATCCATCAGGCAGAGCTGCTGAGGAACGTACAGCCGAAGCCTGTCGAGGAGAAAGGTGGGAACAGGCTGAGTAACAACCCTGGTATGGGCCTGTGTCTGGCAGAAGATAAAAAAAAAAGAAAGCCTGAGCACAAGCTTTCTTAGACTCCACAAGCGAGAAGGCCAATATGCTGGCAGGAAAAATACAACTTGTTACACTGATTTTGTTCACAAAACTCATTCGGTTCATTTAAAACCGCAAAGAACTTGCGGCAGCAAGAAAAACAACCGCAGAATGCTCTGAGAACATTTTGTTATTTTGCTGAGGCAAAGGCATTAAGGTTGGATCCTGGTCTTGCTAGAAAAAATAGGCCAATGTGGCATGATCTGTTTGATATTATCCACACACTTCAAAGGAATTACGTATTGTTTTCTTAACAGGAAACAACCGTAACAACAAAAAAAGACGTTTTTATCTAGTGACAATAGCAGAAGACTAAGGATACAAGTTGATAGACAAATTTCTGCTTTGAATCACTCTTTGTGAAAATGTGTTCAACATTGATATGAGAAATCTTCCTCAATGAAGGCTTTTACTGCACGGTTCTTCCATCTATTAAGTCATAATCATGATATGCAGAATATCGGAAGGTTATAATTGAAAATGTCTTTGGATCATCACTGGTGGCAAAATTTGTTCGAGAGCTATCGGATTCATCTAATAATATCTAAAAGGAAAGCATGAAACTACATTAGAGACAATGCTGTGATTACCTCCCTTCTTTCCCTTTGCTACAAAAAAGATAAATATAACCATTTTCTGAGTTTCTTTCATGGTAGGTTAGGAAATAAACCATCACGCATGCTAAACATTTAAGAATGAGACTGAATTAAATTTCTGAAATAGAGGAGGCAAAATACTCTATGGCCAATAGCAGATATTTAAAAAATCTAATTTCTTGAAACAAGATAAATGCATAAACAAGTATGCTGCTTAAGCTTATTAAGCATCTTACTACATTTCCTTTCTGGTATTCTTGGGCTATGATTTTTGAGAATCAGTAGTAATTTGGGCCGTGTCTACTGCTTGTGTTTTCAAGCTGAGAGATCTCAAGAAACTGATTTTTTAAAAAAATGTGTGAAGACTATGGGTTTGTCCTCAGCTACTTTTCTCTCCTACTTTATCTCTGTAGAGATTCCATTCAAAGCATATTCCGATGTCAGACAGCAGATCATCAGACGGGTTCTCAGACCACAGTCTTCAGTCAGCAGAAGCTCTTAAACTTTTTTTTTTCCTAAGATATGTATCTCCCTGTCTCTGGCTGCAGGTACCAGACGGGGCAGATCCTCCATCTGGTCAGATTCAGGGAGGATTTTATCTTATATTACAACACGCTTAATACATGTCTGTGATCCCTGGTAGGCAATCACCTGGATCTTACAGAGCTATCAGCCGTTTGGGGGTCCAGCTGTCCTTTTCTAATCCTCCCGGCTGCTGTTCTATTGCTGAAAATTAATATAGCACAAAAGGCAACTCTAGGTATTGTTCAGTGGGTATCAACAACCTTTCCAAGCTATTCCTTCCTCTGAGCTGAGCCATAAAAACTCGGTCTCCACTTTAACCTTTTTCTTTGCAAGAATACAATAGCCTAAATTGTATTATTTTGTCCCTGTGCAGTGTAGTGCTGGTACCTTTTGTCAAAGGGCACCCACAAAAATGTTCCTCTTTAGCTTGTAATAAATCCTTTGTCCTCAGGATGCATGTCTTTGCAGACAAGGCAGCAGAAGAGGAAAAACATTACAATATCTATCTTATCCTTTCTGTTCACCTTTAAACAGAAATTTTCCTCAATATTAAGATGCAGCGCTGAAGACAAAATCTGGAGATGCGCTTGGAGGGAGGTATTTGTACATGTTTTTGAAAAGTATTCAGAAAGAAACTGAGTGGTGGTCATAGAATCATGGAATGCTTCTCTGGGCAACCTGGGCCAGTGTCTCACCACCCTCACAGCAAAGAGTTTCCTCCTGAGATCTCATCTAAATCTCCCCTCTTCTGGTGTAAAACATGCTTCAACAGACAAGGGAAACACCAGTGTGCCTGGTTTTGCCTGGAGGCCGTTCGGAGGCTGTTTTGCTCATCAGTGTGCCTCCTGTGTTCTCTTTCAGTTCTGATTGATGGTAGGAAGATGTAAGGACTGCTCGCTGGCCACTTTTTCAGGAGTGCACACAGAGATTTAAAGCCTTCCTTAATGCTTCTATTTTGGAATATCATGGCCTTCAGAGTGTTGTGGTTTTTTTTTTCCCCTAGATTCACATCACAGAACCAAGAATAGAACCCATGTCTGCTCAACCATGGAATAAAATTTGTATCAATTTTCAGGGCTAATATAGCAAGGTCATGAGAGTCCCCAGAGATATTTTGAGTGTATCCTCCAATCACACTGAAATTAATAGATGACTGTTGAACAGCTTGGACAAAGTGACTGGGCTTGCTGGAGCTATAGACGTGACTTGAAGGATGGGGAAACTCACAGTTAGTATGAGTAAGTTTTTCTAGCCAAGGAGAAAAGATGACAGTTGAAAGATTTGTCTTTATAAGTATGACATATCGTTTCAATAAAAAAAGTTGGTGTCTATGAAAGGATCAGAAAAATTCAACCAACGCCCTTCTTTTGCCTCCAGTTACCATAGTGCTATTGACCAGGTAAACTTCAGGTTATAATATTATTTATTGGTAAGTCATCACATGTGTCCCTGATGCTTTAAAGTAAAATCAAGACAAGCATTCCTGTCCACTAGAACTTATAAAGCAATTTAATTATATTTTTCTGTAACAGATGAAGGGAATCATAGTGGAAAGGTTAGCACAGTATAGAGAAATAGTTGTTCTATGTGCAGGCAGATGTGCGAGGTGTTGGGGACTCTGTCTGAGCATCATGAATGAATATGAATGACGCAGTCATTCTGCTTTCCAAGTATTCTGACCTGCTTCTCTGCAGATGTCTTTATTTAGGGTTACAAGGCATTGGAAACGCTGCTCTAATCAAAAGACCTGGATGGAACTACTCTTGCTTTTCTCCTGAACTCAAATTTGTGGTTAGCGTGTGAAGACTATTGTACGGAGGTTAAATAATCTCAAGCAATTGTTACACATGAATTATGTTATGTTATTTTTGTAATGGCTATGCTAATCTTTTTCATATTTCTTTGGAGGACATTTGTCTTGGCTTTACTCTGTATTTTTTGTGGACTTTGCCCTTTTTAATATTTAAACGTTTGAAGAAGAAATAGTCTTTTCAAGCTAATTAATAGTCTATGCAGTTTGGGCCTAAAAAATAAACTGAAGCTAGCGGGCAGTTTTCAGCTTTTTCATACCCATTATTTCATCTCAAATCTCTTAATTACAGAGGACCTCCTCATAGAATCATAAAATAGCCTTCACAGAGTAAGTCAATTAGTTTCATACAGTAGCATAAAAACTACACAACATGTTGAATTAGGATATTTGTCACTGCTAAAATCTTGCCTGTGAATGTGGCATCTTGGTCTTGGTAAACCTGAGGCCTCCAGTATTTTGGCTGTAGTCCAAGTTATTTCTTTTCCCTTAAAATGCTAAAAGTAAACCAACTTGTCACTCAACAAAGCAGCAAATTTTAAAAATAAAACCAACTAAAATGTAATTATCTCAAAATACTTGTACTTCCTGTAATGATTTTCATGAGATTTATCAGTTTTTATTACAATAACTACATCAGTTGAACAGGAATTTGTGGCCGAAAGAATAAGAATAGAGACAATACCTGAAATTTTAAGGAAAACTTCTTAAGGTTTTAGGGTGAGTGTTGGTAATAATCCAAATAGATAAGTGTTTCCAATATGAAAATGAGAGACAGGACTGAAAAACAACACTCAATTCAACTTTTTACTATGATAGTAATCTGGGAAAGTTCAGATCTGGGTCTTGACACAAATTTCTCAGCTTTGACCCTTTCTAATTAAAATGTCATGTCACATAACCGAGGCTGACAATGGAGTATGTCTGGCTTGAACTCTCTGAGCCCTGGTCCCTCCTTGCACCGACTGCTCTAAGTGGATTCCACCTAATTGTTCAGAAAATATCACTGAGCTGTAGACTACGTAACCCTCCCTGTAGCTCCTGTGTCGGGGGGAACGAGGGAAGCTGCAAAGACGAGCTCCGAGCCCTCTAAATATTGCAGAGCTGCTGCTCCGTAGGGACCCACTGCTCTGGGAGTTGGGGGTGAGTGGGGGCAGATGGTGGCTCGATGTTTAGAATGGACCATCGCATGCAGAATGAGATTGTGGAATCTGTTGGGAAGTGCTGCCTGACAGCCCAAAATTACACCCCCTGGCCCCGGAGTGTTGGTGTAGGCACTACTACAAAGCTTCTGTCTTCTGACCTTGTGATAAATACGGTAGCAAATAGTGATGGTATGGAAGAGGCTCATTTCCCCCGTATCTGTGCCAGCAGGTATTTGTTACTGTTTCTATAATAAACACAAATACATATCTATGCACCCTCATACATGTATGTTTTAATTAATTCCTGAGTTTAATTACATGCTATTCTATTGGTAGATAGTGCCTTATAATGCAGAGAAAAAGTGGTGCTTTGTCAGGGTACCCAAACATCTCCAGGAAATGGTAAATCAATTGGCACTCAATATGAGGGTTTATGACTCAGCCATTCCTTCCAAATTGTAAAGTGAACAATACACGTACCTCTCTCCAGACTTTAGTATGCTAATGATTAACTGGGAATGTTTTCTGAGTGATTTGTGACATTAAAAAGCACTAAAATTACTTATGCCAATAAGTATGTTATAGTTAAACTCTCTATATTATTTAAACAGTTTGGTTACTGCTAGCATGATTTATAAATTCAATATAAAAATACTCAGATTTTTCACTGGTTATATTATTAGTCTCTTGATAAAAATTCCTTGCTTTTCTTCCTTCTCAAGGGAACTTAATTTAAATATGAATAATGGAAAAAAGCCCACTTCCAGAAATTTAAACTAATCGTGCCTTTTAAGGCAGAGAAACCTTGGGTTGAATTTTGGAGTTAGTATGAAAGAATAAAATGGTAGCAAATTGTCTTATAACTTGACACAGGATAAAATGTTGTACATGTTTGATGCAGTATTTTTGTTTTGAAAGTTAGGTGTTTATCTCAGTAAAATATTTTTATAAAGATGCTGGTAGTTCATAATTAATAAAAAAGGTATAAATTGACAAACCTTAGAGGGAAAAAAAAGTCTTTAAGTTATTTCCAATATTTTCCAGTCACAGATTCCAGTAATACTGAATTGAAAGTAAGTGCAAATACATGGTGTGAGAAAGTAGAATTATAATTTTTGAATAGCTTAAGGTTTGGGGACACTATTGTGGGGAAATGGTTCAACCCCATCATTGTAAAGGAAAGGGACACGTTATGCTAGCTTAGGTACTCTCTTATTGGAAGTAGTGCACCTCAAATTTAGGGTAGTTTGTCATTGAAATCAACTACTAAGGCTTTTCTTAGGCAAAGCCTCCTTGTCCTCAGAAGTTCTGCCTAAAGAACTTTAGGATCTTAAGGCAAACAGCCTTTGGTTAAATGGAGAAGTCTGTGGGAACTCAATATTGCTATGAGCAACCTTCATGAGTCACACTTTTTTCATACAATGAAGTTATTTGACCTTCTGTAAAAATTGGATTATTAAGAGTCCTTACTAGTCTCCGGGGTGCTAATGCATAATGGTCTGGCCAACTGTTTTGGTTTTGAGTAAGATACGGTCCTGATGTTTGGGAGATCTCAGAGAGTAGGTGGCAAGCCATCATCAACACAAGTTGTCTTCTGAGTTCCATGAGTCCAAGGCTTTCTACCATCCATTCGCCTGAGTGACGGTGCCTTCCAAGGGCCATCAAGGTAGCTAAAAAACAGCCGGGTTTAAGGAAGGAGGGATATAACTAGAGGCTGTCTTCCATGCTCGATTCTATACCAGGGTGTGTCAAAACCAGCAGTATTAAGCATGTCCTACAACTGCCCTTGCTTTCCATATTAGGTGTATAGATCTTTATACCCAATACTATTTAACTACAGTCAGAACATCTTTACTTTTACATGTCCTGATTTCTTTTGATCTTTAGCATCTCCATTTTCATAGCTTTAACATAGTGAATTCCAGGGATTTTCAGTAGGTCAACTTCAGATACATCCCTCTCGAGAGGAAAAAATGTTTTGCTAAAATCAAATTTATTTGGTTGTTTTGCTGTTGCTTAAATCTGGCATGTTATACAAGGAAAGAAGAGTCTGAGTGGTGCTCCCATGTGTGGATGCACTAAAGCAAACATCAATAGTGGTTTAAAGAAAGTGGAAGAAAATACCCAATGGGTTAATTAGGAAAGTTCCAAAGCAGGATTCAAATTAGGCTCAATGGATCATGGAGAAATAGTTTTTATATATCCAAAACCAGAAGTGGGATTCAACTCTTTATTGTGAATTTCAAGTAAGTTTTCTGGCTGCAGACAAATGACACATTTTGAATAATTTAGGAAGGTCAGTGACTGTCTGACTGTGGCCTTGGATTTCCTCTGCAGTCCTGCTGTCTGCTACACCCGCTTTGGTTTACAAATGTTATTGGCACTTTGGCAGCATAAGTTTCTTTTTTTCTTCCTCTCCAGGATGTCTCATGCTTTTGTGCAGGTTTGGCACTTGTCCACGGCCCAACATTCGTAGGTGTTACCCCTGTATTTCCACTGCTGGGTAACACAATCCCCCATGGGATGACCTGGTGTTGTTGAAGATTTAGCTGCTACTGCAAAAGCTGCAAGTGCAAATTCCTCGCTCAGGGTTGGAAATCCAATATCCTCTCTCTCCTTTCTTTTGCCTTCATTTCCTTATTTCCAAAAGCCATGGAATTTGTTTAAGGGGATGCCTGATAAATAAGAATTAGTAATCACTATTAATAAGCCTCCTGTATATGCAAATTCTAAAATGACAGGATATCTTCTAGTATAATTAATTGTATTATTCGTGCTACGATGGATAAGGTTGTGTCAGCTCTCTTCTCCAGTAAACTTTTTTTGTGGAGCTTAAACCCTGGGAAATAGATCAATTTATGATGAAGTTCTGGCTCTGTACATTCAGGCATGGACTGAATGCTTCATAGAATTTTATTTAAAAGACATTCAGTTATTCTTCATTAAAAGACAGTAAAAAAATATTTTGCCTACCAGTTTATCATGATGGTTTTTTTTAGTTTCCCTAACAGAAAATTATCTGTTTCTATTAAAAATAAAGTGTTTGGCCATTATTTTTTAACGGTTATTAGTATATTGTAAAAGACCGAAGAGTAAATTATTGTGGCATTGTAGGTCATATAGTTATTATATATACAGAGAAAATATTCTGTAACCTATTCCCGGTGTTTTTCCTTAAACATTTGTCCTTACTGAGTGTCAAATCCAAACATTAGTCTGTTCCTGTTGCTTCATTCTGGCAGCCTCAGGACCTGTCATTTCTAGCTGCATTTTCTGATTGTAAATCATGCCATTTAATCTTGAATAACTGAACAGTGAATTCAGTGCTCTTCATTAGCATACAACAGATCTTGTGGTGACAATGATTTGTGCAGTAGTGGTTTCAGATGAGCTGTTGAGGATCCCTCGTGAGATCCCATCAGAGGGAATTACTCTTACTTACGACCATAATTCAACACCCGCTCCTCTGACCTAAGATTTGTCTGTTCAAAACAAATGAAAATGTGCTTTGGTGGTCCAGAAGCATGAAGTTTCCCATCAGAGGGTCAAGTTCCTTCCCTCCCATCCTTGATTACACAATTATCTTAGGAAAATTGTGCCATAAAATGTGTTGAATATCATGGGGTTTGCCTTTAGAAGACATTGGAATATGTGACAATATATTATAGCAGCCTTACAGTCCCTAAAGGGGCTCCAGAAAAGCTGGGGAGGGATTGTTGATCAGGGAAGGGAGCTGTCGGATGAGGGGGAACAGTTTTAAACTGATAGAGGGGAGATGGAGCTGAGATCTGGGGAAGAAATTCCTTGCTGTGAGGGTGGTGAGAGCCTGGCCTGGGTTGCCCAGAGAAGCTGTGGCTGCCCCATCCCTGGAGGGGTTCAAGGCCAGGCTGGAGGGGGCTTGGAGCAACCTGGGCTGGTGGGAGGTGTCCCTGCAAGGACAAAACCAAACTGGCTTTGATTCGCTAACAATGAGAAGATCTAGATGGATCCACCTCAAAGTGGCTGGGAAGTAGCAGTGGCAGGATTGCTTTGGGAACTGTAAACAAAGACCGTGTGATTTGGACAATCAGGAAGAACCATACCGAGATTTTTAAAAAATATTTTCTGCTGTTAAAATTTTCGTTCAAAAGTTATTATTTTGCTTGGCTTCAAACATTCCATGGGCCACTAAGGATTTATTTTGTGGCCCTTGGCAAAGAATAAAGAATCTGAGTTTGTGGAAAGAGTTGGAACAATGAAATACGTTTTTAAGTTAATTTATTTCTTAACCAAAATAAATTTATCCAGTTCCTCCTACTGCTTATGTGGACTTGACTCCCTCACCTTCTCTTTTCACAGAAAGACATCTCTTACAGCCTTTATAATACAACATAGATCGATGCTGTGTTCAGAACAACAGTTAAACTTTTTCAGCTGATGTGTCTCTCTAGAAGACACCATTTCAGATGTGATTAAACAGAGGAGTCAAACGTGCTCCAGTAGATTAAGCTTGAGCCAGTCTTTGGGGATTTGTTGAGTGATAATGAAAAAGAATTTAGCAAATCCCTTGGGATTGGGGGTGCTGCTGATTCTCCGTGCTGTTTTGGGCTGTTTTTGTTAATTGCTTTGTGTACTTGTGCTCCTTTTTCTTTTTGAAGCTTGTTATATTTATAAAGTAATGTAGCAAACAGGCTGTATTAGTGCCTGATTAGTGGAAATAAATAACCATATGCCTGTGAGTAGTCCTTTGGCTACTTGCCATATCCAAATTATTGTGAACAACCAACACAAGGTACCACATAGTCCCTGCTCTAAATGCCTCAGATTAATTTGATCATGTAGTGTGTAGTTTTTGATAAAATAGTGTAATATGAGCATTAAAAAAATATAGTAATGGTAAATTTTTATTGTTTTAATTATTGACTTCAGATCCCTAAGTATTAGTATGGTTTGGGAGAAACCCTCTTTTGACTTTTATTTTAAATTGCTAGACATTTTATCCACTCTTTCAAACAGTAAGAATATTGACTATAATGTAAAGTTAAATGTTAGTGGGAATAGCTGTTAGAAAAGAGAGGGATAGGAGCGGGGAGAAATCAATAAAAAATTTCCATTTTTTCTCTTAAATTAATCAAAGCTGGATAAATGACCATAATGTTAATAGACAATACAAAGAAGAAAGATTTGGTCCAGGATAACTTCATTGTGCTCATCCATTTGCCATGGATGTATCTTTCTACTTAATTCAAATCTCATAGGAAGTAGTCCAATTTAGGAATGGAGCAATAAAGTTATTTTTAATTGATGCCAAATTGACCCTCAGAGCTTTAATTTTTGGGTGAGACTTGGGGACACGAATCATCATGTAATAGTTCAGCAAGTTCAGTAGTTGAAAACAGAGTAGCCCAACTTTTAAACTGCATATATACAATTATAACTTAGTTTCTGGTTGGTAAAATGATCTGAAATCAAATAGATCCATGGTTTATTTCTCTATGGAAAAAAATAGGCCAGACCATGAATGCACACGGAGAAGCGTAGATCTGTTTTTGAAGAAGTCCACAAACATATGCAGATGACTCCATGGACTCAACAACATGATTTTATAGGGAATTATTGATTGTTCACTTTTCTTCTTGATTTATAGAGGCTGGTCTTTATGTTTGCATTTAGTAAGTCTTTATATCTGTCATACCTCTTCAACTACAATGGACCCTAAAAATAAAAAATGCAGAAAAAAACGTGTAATCTGCATTTACAATATTTACAAGCATATAGAATCTGTTTTATCTTCTAATGTCATTAATGCATAAAGCTTAGAAATAGCAGTAACAGCAGCAGGTCCTTCTGTATTCACCTTGAACTTCTTTTAGTCTGATTCTCAGCCTGGGTCTGCTCTCGCAGCTCCAGCCCTGATTTACAGAGGCAGTGTTCTTAGGAATGTCAGCACTATTTATGCCTGCAGATCCTGAGCTGAGCTACGCCGCTGCAGAGCAAACGGTCTCTTGCGCTTGCATTTGCATATTTCTCCAAACTCTGGGAGGGAAAGATAATTTCTGTTTTACAAATGGACAAAAAAATGCAACATATGACTTTGTTAAGGCTACACGTTGACAGAACTGAGAACCGAATCCAGATCTCCTGAGCCCTGTTCCTTCACCAAGTGGCCATCCTTTTTTTCCAGTAACTTTCTGCAAATGTGGGCTATTGTGAGCCGATAGATCAGGCAGCACTTTACAACCCCTGCGTTTTAGATTGCTCTGCCCTTAGTGCTTACCAGCCCTGTGTCTCATCTCCCTAAATCGCCATTCCCGAGGGTGTGCTACGTGATCTGCATGAGGCGGTAATTGCACAAATTATGGTACCGTGATGTATCAGGGCAACAGGCAATAGCTGTAATCAGTGGGTAATAAGGTACCGATGCTTCCTCTCTTCTGGGGGAGGCTCAGTCTTCGGAATGACTGGGATAGCGTTTTCTATGTAGATTTCATGGATCCCATTTATCAAACCTCCAGCAAGAGGCAAGAGTTACACCTGTGTCTCAGACCCACATCTTCAGTCCGGCTTTTCCTGACATTCTTTGAAATTTTCTCTTTGGTGAAGCATCTTTAATTTTTTAGCTGAATTCCAAGCCATCAATGATGAAATCTGCTACAGAAGAGTAGCTGGTTTTTGTGTACTCTTCTCTGATTAATACCCAAGGTGCTGTTCTGATAGCAAGTGTTACTCATTTCCTCCTTCTTTGAAAGACCTGGAAGAGAGCAACGTGCATCTCTGTTCTCTCTCCACGTTGGACTCCGTCCTAATTTAAATCTCTGCTGATGCCAGTTCCGTGGTGAGTCTCAAGGATGCAGCACACTGAAATAAGCATTTTGTTGTAGATGACTGCTTCAGTGCTATGGGTAAGAATGTTTCAACTTCAGTCGAAAATAGTTTAAAACAATTTGCCGAAAATGCATGGTCTTACAAATTCTAATCATTCTGCAAGCCCAGTAAACCCAGATGCTGGCCTTTCACTGCTGGCTGGTTTGCTGAGCTCCCTAAGATTTGTTGTATCCTACAAAACAAATGTGGTTTCTCAGCTCAGGCTTATGATGCCCTAGAAGCAGGTCCCCTGTTCACCTGTGCTGAACACCAGTGGGAGATGTCTTCATGCTCCTGGTAATGATGGTGCCCGAGTCAGAAGATTCCTGCCCAGAAAAGCACTGAAAACTGGCATGATTTGTTTTTAAGTTGTTCTACAAAGTGATTCTTGCATATGGCTTTTCCCTGCCATTATGCTTTAAAAATGTCCAGTACAATATTCCTTATGGATGTGTATTTCCCCCTGAAATACCCTGTCTTGAACATTGTCAGAATTAGAGCTCCAGTAATTGCAGATTTCAGCGGGGCTGTAAGTATTTACTGAGCATGGAAAATGATATAAAAATGAGACCTCTAGAATGATGCCTGACTTCATTCCACTGTTATTAAGTGAAGGTTCATTTTTATAGAATGGTTTGTTCAATTTTACTCCGTATTAGAGGAGATCAATGAAATAATATGATATTTGACTAAAAGTGACACCTGGAGTGGTACAGTAATGTTTGCTTTTCTTAGCAAACCAGCTTTTCCGAAAAGGCTCTGATCCTTTTCTTGTATCCACAGACTTTGAGGAGTCAGCGCCTCTGAGGTACTTCAAAGTATAACCTGGTGACATTATGGTTTAATAAATATATAGCTTTCCACTTTCACAGCCACTGACAGAATACTCTTTTCAGATTTCCTTTACCTAACTTATAGTATGCCTATCAGCACTGAACTGGCCTGTAGCTGCTCCCATAACAGGAAAATTTGTTCTCCTAATTCTAGCCACACTGTCTCTCAGGCATCAATTCATCACTTAAATTTGTCATAAGTGCATTAAATAGAACACTGAAATTGTTCTTGTCAAATAATCTCCAAGAAGTATAGAGTATGACTCTGCTACATCCTTGGATTCTGCTCTGACATTTTACACTGTCAAAATAAAGCAGATGTTACCCTCCTCCCCAGCAAAAATACTTTAAGCCATTAAATTACATTATCATTTATACATATTTTTATCTGCTGTATTTGCATGGCTATAGTTATGGATCTGTCAGTATTTTCACTATAAACCCCTATTTCCAGGGATTTAGACAGTAACTCTGCCTTAATAATTTGCTCCAGGCTAAAGCTTAAAATGCAAAGTCTCAGGCTGAGAATAGTAGGGGTTTTTCTCCATTTGGAAAAGCAAATCATTTTGCCTGGTCTTAAGTATGGGAACTGTCGTTGTGGCTGCAGGGAAGAGCTCCCTGGAGGGGGCTGGGGGGTCTCCTCCCAGGCAGAGCATGAGCCTGCTCAGCGGCACCCTAAACGTCGGGGCATGAAGAGGTTCAAGCAAGAGAAATCTTTCCTGACCCTCATAAAAAATGAAGGGGTGACTATGCAATAGTCTAGAGATTGAGTGCAGCTTGCAAAGATGTATGCCAAAGAGATTTAAATTAGGGAGTTGGATGGTAATCGCGGTAGAGCTCTGGCAATGTAGAACTCAGCACAGGTTTTTGGGTAGGGTTGGGGGTTTTTTTCAGTGTTCCCAGATAGCTTTTGCTGCAACTGCTAAAACTTGGCTGTGCTTGGGTATTTAAGTGGAAGCAATCCCCTTCTCTTGCCAGCTGCCATGGTAACGGAGTCTTGCCCTACTATTGGAAAATCAGTATTATCACCCCAAAATTATGAGAGTACCTTTGAAATGATGGGATTTGGGATCTCTCTGTAAAGATTTTTGGGGAATGCCTTTATTTGTCTGGAGCTTTCCAGCCTTTCAGTCATTTCAAGATTATTTTGAAGCTTTTTGCTGTGTGAAAAGCTGGTTTTATTTATTGTTATAATTAATAAAAGAAGTCTGGACTAATCAGATGATTCTAGGAGCTGTGATTTTAACAAAAATGTAAAAAAATATTGCAGGGCTCAAAGTAAAATTACAAGTTTGGCAGAGATAATTTAAATGCTTCCTGAGACTTTACACATACTTGCTGTTTAATTTCTCTCCCTCTCCCTCACCCCATTTCCTCTCTCTCTCCTATAAAGTGCCGTAGACACAAGAGCCTAAATTTCAGTTCATCACCAAAGAAATCAGATGGAGGGTGAATAAATTGATCACAAAAAAGAAAGCAGCCATTATTTGCCTGATAATTTCTGGTAATCAGCAATAACGAGAACAGAAATAGAGAAAGTTCTTGCTAATTACATCAATTTTTTTGTGTGCAAAATGTTAATGTTTTCACGAGAGGCAGGAACCATTCAGAAGAAGAAAAGGGTGTATTTTCTTAGAGTATTTGTTGCAGGTGGCTATTGTTTAAAGTGGTTTCTTTCTCTGTATGTCTCATGTTAATTATTTAAAATGAGCTACTATGATATCTAACTGATCCTGAATTGCAGCAATTTCTGGAAAAAATATTCTTGCTGTGAAGTTAAAAAATGGGAATGGAGGTAATGAAATAACGGTAAGAAATAAGGAAATAAGATTAGAATTGACCTTGCTGCTGTGAAGACTCCTCTCAGCTCTTGTGGAGGGGGAGGGGAAAAATCAAAGATGTTAACCTTATTCTCTTTTTTCCCTTGCCTGCAGAAGGCCTCTTGGCACATACATCACATCTAATCTTATTTCTCTTTCTTGTAGATATTGCATTAACCTCAGTTTGCATTTGGCTTGTTTTCTGCCTTTAAAAAATGTGTGGGGAGCTGTACCTTCCATTTGGCAGTCTCTAGTGATTTGGATCTTAATTTTCACCAACAAATAATTTGGTTGGAGGGCAGGTCAGGCGGCCTCCAGGCTAACTTAAAATTGGTTTTGAAAATACACCATATGCATCTGCTGACAAAAGGGTCTGTCAGTGCCCTGGCTGCGGGAGGGCACCTGCAGCCCCCGTTCAGACTGGCTTCCAGGTTACCTGGAGCTGTACCACCATGTACTGTGTCCTGCCGTGTTTTATGACTTTGTGGAGCACAAAAATGTTGTGTTTCAGAGAGCTATCCCAATCTCAGAGCTGCGCTGTGGCTGGCACTTCTCTGCAAGTAGGTGCCATGGCAGTTGTTCGTGAAGTGGCTCGTTGTGCAAGCCCTTTGGAGCCTTCGTTCCATCTCTGTAGTCGCCGCTGTTGTTGAGTAATTTGTTGGCTCTCCAGGTTCTTGTTATTAATTTCATCTAAAGATAGGAAAAAGAACTATGGGAAAAGTCCTACGCCCTGGTGTGTGCTGAACGCTCTCTGCCTGCTGGCACTGCCCCTGAATGCTGGCACAGAGCACACGCCTGTGCTTGCCCCTGGGGATCAGCCAGGAAGGGTGCAAAGCATGTACTCTGACTATGCAAATGCTTAGAAAAGCACCGAAATCCAAGATGAAATTAAGCTATGTGATGCCATGTACCAGCAGACTCAAGAGTTGCTCCAAGGGGTGATGCTTGCTCGATCCTAATAAAGTAACAACCCGCAGAGGTACTGCCAGAATAGTGGAAGAGCTGAGAGTTTAGCCCTGTCTCAAAAAGAGAGCTACCCAAGGGAACGGCCGCTCTGAACGCTGAATTTTATTGGAAATCTCATGGCGATTGGGAATGTTGTTCCTTAGAGGTCTGTGCTCAAGTCAATACATCTCTCTGGTAACTGGGAAGAGGTGAATGATCTCAGTCTTCTCTGTGTCTCCCCTATCGCTGAGCATCCCGACATGGGGAGGTTTGGCAGGAGCAACAGATTTTGTCTTACTATTTGCAGGATTGCAGCTTCTTGGCAAGGGCTCAGGTACTGAGAAAAGCATTCTTGATCTAGAAAAAGTGCGTGTGTGTAAATACATATATATACACACACGTTCAAGATAAAAGCATTCTAAAAGCAGAATTGAACAGAAGAGTCAACAGAGTAGCTGTCACGGAAATGCTTGTGGTTTGGTCTAAGAAATGGGAATACACTGCATTTGTGGTGAAGAAACCAGAGAAGACACGATGTTTCTATTATGCTGTGTGCATTTAAAAATAGAAAACAATGAAAACTGGCATCTCTATTTCCTTCTGTGTTGTTTAAATGACATTAAATGCAAATTCGTAGCTAGTAAAGTATCATAAACAAATCAATAGTTCTTCCCATATTTGTAGCATATTTACAAAGGTTCTAAACATTCCTAAACCATGAAAATATTGAGGCATGTTCTTTTCTATATATGAATAGAGGACTGTGGGGTTTTTTTCAGCTAGGAAAGGAAAGACTTCTTTCCTTTCTAGAAATTTAGAAATTTCAGATTCTAGAAATTTAGGTATTTGACATGATTTCCTCAATGTCACATACATAAGGGCTTCTGCTGAGGCCAGTTATGATTGTGATAGTCTTTTTCCTGAAAAGAAAAAATAAAGCTGCCGCACCACCCCCACTGCTAAACCTGAGATTGAACTCTCACTTTTCATACCTGTTCGAGTCCCTCTCCTTTCTCTAGTGTTGCATATTGATTAAGCCACTCAGTATTTGACAACAAGAAGCTTTTATTCCCAAGGTATCTGTTAGAGAAAATCTATGCTTTTCCATTTTCAATGAAAAGCATTAAACATACACCTCACTGTTTATGTGTCTCCCTAGTGATAAGATGTACAACCAGCACCAGGTGATGGAACAGTACAGCATGTTGTTCCTCGACACTCAACAATTGCTGTCAAGTAAAGAATCCGGCACTTGAATAACCGATCATTTAATTCATGTTTCCCTAAAATTATATTCAGAATTCTCTTTAAAAAGCAATTTCAACTTAGATAAAATGATGATTTAATGCATTTATATTAGATTTGTGTATAGAAAAACATTTGCTTTTATTGCTTGCTTCTCCCCTTTTAAGTCTGAACAGGTTCTGTGCTTTCCCACCACCACCACATACAATCGTACAGGAATTCAGCAGTCTTGAAGTAATTCTGTCAGTCAAAGCTGCTTACAAAAATCTGTATGGTTGCATATTCCTACATTTCTGTGTTTCTTGTAAGAATTTCCAGAAATACAACTAATGATCATTATGATTTTGTGAAGAATAGAAAGCCTTCTGTCAGAGTTAGTCTGGCTACTGGGGTGAAAACTGTATGATCTAACCATATAGAAGAGTTGCAGGAACTTGTAAATTATAGATGAGTGCTGTGATTCCACATTCTGTAGCAGGCAGGTGCTGTGTGTGAGCCTTTCTTCCATCCTTGCCTATTCTCTGACAAAACACAGGAGTGAGTTTCAGTATAACCACTCTCTTTTAGCTTTATTTTATAAATATGTCTAGTAGATATTAACTATTTCCAATTCCTTTACAGTACATATGATCCGCTCTTAAAGGAAGAGCAGATTTCCTTTTTTTGTTTCTTTAAATAACTTTCTTGAATATTCTTCTGGGAGGCATGAGAACTGTCTCCAGTGAGAGGTGGCAGTGTACGTACCTGCTACAGCTTTTTAGGTTTTAGCCAGTCCTTTTCTTTCAAAGTTGTGTGAGAAACCACGTGGCCTTCTCCTGCAAAGCCTTCCCACAGAGACAGAACGCTCGTTTTGTATTGGAGATGGTAATTGCTGCAGATATCTTACAGGGCAGGAGGGGAAGCTTGTTTGCAGTTTCTCAAGAAGGGAAAAACGCTCTATGAATTAAATCCAGTAGCTGTAAATTTCTGCATGCATGTGCATGAAAGCTTACATAGTGGTGACTTCATTAGCCAGCCATCAGAGAGCTGTGACTCATGCTCTGATAGTATTTAGCTGCATTGCAGATATACATATTAAGTAAGGCTTAATTCATATTTAATTGGCATCTAGGCAGGAAAGTTTTGAAGAAGTTGATTTCCACATTTTTTTAACCTTCTGAGCAATACTAGACCGCTAACCTCTAGTGATGGTTGCTGTAAAGTAGGATGAAGTAGCACAACAGGAAATATAGAGAATGAATGTTGAATGATTTGAAACAACATTTCTTCTACCTCCTCCCTCACATACTCCTCTAAAAAAAAAAAAAAAAAAAAAAAAAGCCCAGCACCATATATTGTTTACCACCATAAAAGTAAAGACCAAAGTTTGATCATAAAATGTACTTCTGCATCAAGAAACCTGGCAGAAGAAATCAATAAAAAAGAATTGCTTGTCTTGTTTTTTCCAAAATAATACTCAGAGAAAATATGATAACACATCTTGAAGGCAGGTCAGGAAGGGCAAGTTTAACTGAACAGAGGCATCGCATGAACAAAGTGTGCGACTAATCCATATATTCCTTTATTGTCTGGGCACTCTCTCCCCTTCTCTGTTGGACCGAATTCAAGCAAAATGTCTTTTAACATTTTGTTTACCCAGCCTTTTCTACAGCCAGCGTTCACCGTTGAATTAACAAGATTTCAGTGCCATGCAGAAATGTGGCAAGTTTAAGAATGCTTATTTCTACTGTCCCCTGCTTGTACTCCTACCCGTGTGCTCGGTGGGATTTGCTCTAACCTCAGGGCAAATTCCTCAATTCTGACCACGTTTGGCATCTGTTCCAACGCTGCTGGCTGCAGGTGCTCAGGGAGAGGAGGGGTGGCTGGTTTTCAGTGATTATTCTTGCCCCTCTTCGTCCGAGCGCAGGCAGTGGATGGGTGGTTGGGTGCTGCTGTCTCTCGTAGCCCCATCACGTCACTGCTTTCCCAACCAACTTGCGCACCGTCCGTTCTCCACTGTGTCATCGGGGTTCTCACCTCCACTGCTCTCAGTGGTCCTGCTCCTGAGCTCGCTAACCTCAGCCTGCAGACAGTCATCACACAGGAATCCAAAATGGGTATCTGAACCTTTGCAGGCGATTAGAGGCAGTGATGTGTGCTGTTAATGAGCGTTCTCTGTGGGAACGTGGGAGCTGGCGATAGCGTTGGGCACCACCAGTGTACAGCTGTGACCGGGTTTGTGAGTGCTCCTGGAGTGGGTGGTTTGACTGCTCTGGTGGAAATGCCTGTGGGTGACAGTGCCTAAAGACCGGTTTGCATTAAGTTTTGTTCATTTCTTGGTCTGGGCCTTGCTAAAACCTACTGTACGTGTGAGAAGCAAGGGATTTTTTTTTTTTTCCTTTAGTCATATTTGTATATTTTTAGCAACATTTGTGGTTTATGAACATTTTCTATACCACAAGAATGCAAAGCAGGATGCAGCATGCACAACTCACGGCTGAGTTCTACTTTGGCCATTCTCTCCGAACTCATCACCACTCTCTGTTGCCTTCACGATCATTTCTTGAGAAACAATTGCTTCTTCCTGTGGAAACAGGTATATTAGTGGAGGCTCCAGGCTCTATGCAGCATACGATGTTGGAAGTTTAATTTAGACTTGGAGAAATGAAAAACTGTGAAAGAAAATTTGTGGGTTTTTTCATATATTGCAAGACACTAAACTATATTAACTTTATGCAATGACTTTTGCTCAGCCTACAGATTCATTTTGTGGAATTGGCAACACCAAAGCTATAGAAAGCTATAGAAAGACATAAAAGATGCTCTATAATAAATGCGGTCACCTCACCACATCCAGTTTCCCAGGATAATGATTAACTAGTTGTATTCTTTGCCATTTTGTTATTTTGGCAGTTTAGATCTCAATTCCTCTAGCTACTAACTCCTCTTAATAAATATACAGCTATTTCTAGATATACCATAAATATATCATAAGCCATGGTGGGTTTTTTTTTCCTTTTCAGGGGGATGCAGGCCTTTTGGCATTCTGTAACTCCTGTGCCTTAGCAACACATTATCGTTCTCATTTTGACAACTGGGAGCTGGGATCTAGAGAGGGAAAGGTCAACCCCAATGTATGTGGCCGCCCCTTGAAGTGGAGCATTATCTCCTGAGCGCGGGCAGTGCTCTGACGACAAGAGCATCTTCCCCTGTTGTGGAGCTCTATGCAGATTTCTAATCACTTCTGGGGAATAGGGTCAGGAATACAACGCTAATGAAGACTTTCTGTAATGGTGGTAAACAGATATTTATTTTTTTTACTTTTAAATTTCAGAGAGGATTAAGCTCTGTAGAGAGCCATGGAAGCCTGCAGAGCTTTAATTACTCAGCACTGGAAAAGCTTAATTTTGCTGAATGGAGTCTTTCATGATTTAGTGTGTTTCTGATATGCCCTTGAAATGCCACTCACAGAAAACAAATAGACAGAAATAAAATTGCAAAGTTTTAATGCACCTGCAGTGAGTTTTAATGAAATTCCATAAATGCACTGCGAACATATCCTAAAATTAGCTGAAATATTCTGTATATGATCCTGATATTTTAATTAAAACACCAGTGGAAGGAGTCAGTTAGTTTGCGATTTTATGGAACTACTGAAAAGTAACTGCAGACAAATTCTTAGAGGAATGAAAAAAATATTGAGAGAGTTGTTTGTCATTATTTTAACAAAAATGTGTGATTGTAGCACATTCCTTTAGCTATTTTGAATGCAGCAGAATTGGTTCTGCATTGCATTTGTGACTCTTTTTCCAAGTATCATTCAGCCTATTGTGGCACTTCATAGAACAGCCCATAGGAACTGGTCATTAACTCCTTTAAGGTTAATCTCCTCTTTGCTGGCGAAGAGAACAGAAATACAGAAATATTATAAAAGCACAACATACTGCTTTCCTTTGAACTGAAAAGTAGGTTTAAGATTTATTTGGCTCTTGATTGTCATTTTCATACTTTTTATAGGCTGATAACATTTGTTCCTTGGAATTTAAGTTTCATCACATATCACTGTATGATCAGTTGATGAAATAATTGGGGAAAAAAATTAATGAACCAGCCTTTCAAAATTGAAATCTGAAAAGCTTAAAGCACAGTTCTAAGAAGCTAAACAGAAGCCAAACTGAAGGGGAGGGCCATTCTTGAAAGACAATTAAATGACATTATAGATACTATTATTTTCTAAGAAATAATCTTTCATACTGAAAAGAAAACCTTATAAGACATACTACTTATTGCAAAAGATTGGAAAGCAGTTTAAAATTTCCCAAAAGGGCATACACCAGTATGTTCCAGAGCTCTGAAAACTGGGATGGCGCTGTGGGGCGCTTAATTATAGAGCAAAGTTTTATCAGACTATGAGAAAGAGGAAGTACTAGACTAAGTATAAAGCTGCAAAGAATGTTCAGTGGTTTAATACTCAAAGTGGAGTACATTTTTTTATTTCTTTTTTTTCCTGAGAGCAGCTGCAGGACCACTGATAAGGAGTGTGGGGGAAAGACAGCCTTTGGGCTACTTGTTCCATTATCTCTGGTTGAAGATGCCCTCGATTGTGGATGGATGTTATATCCACCTCTATCTGAACATGAGGAAAATACTTTTCAGAAATATTTTAGACTGAATAATGTGTGAACATGTATTTTCAAAGGAATTTTTTTTCTTCTATCAAAGAAGTAATGTCTTTGAGGGAGGACTGATGTTTACCCCCATAACGAAGTGTAGGAACACCCATCTCAAAAATCTTTTCCGGCTTCGCCAACCATAGAAACTCTCCTAAAGAGTGTGAAAATGCTACGAGTCATTCTCCAGTGACTAGAAATGGATATTGCCTTATCTCTGCTGTTCATCACAGCCTCAGAAAGCACACCAGACCTCCTTGCCGAGGTGAGCAAGGCGATGAGCTCAGGCAAGGTGTGCGACACCTTGCCGCTAAGTCTTTCCCACGCCACCCCTTGCCATGTTCAATGCATTATATGTCTCAACATCAATCAGTTGTCCCTTCCAGTGGTCATTTCATGCAAGCAAAGAACAAGGTGGTGCAGAGGATTTGTTATTTAAGTGCACTTTCGTCTCTGTGCTCAGAGCATTTTGTTTCTGGTCAGCAATTCACAATCACACTATCCAACTGGAGAAACATCCAGAAACTGGATTTTTCGTAAATCTGGTACCAAAGCTCTGCAAGTGAGCCTGAACCTAAAATTCCTGTCTGTTGGTGTTATTCTGTGTGTTAATGAACCCAGAACACCTATGTGTGTTGATTTTTAAGGTTTTATTCACCTTGAGATGTGCATACTTCAGGGTCAAAGGAGATAATATTTCTCATCCAGGAGATAAATGTCTCTTGCTGAAACTTCCTCTGCTCTTCCCTCTGAGCCTTCCACAAATTCAGCTCTGCACTTCTTGAGAGCCACATGGCGGAAAGCCACAGACGATGACATCAGGTGGAGTCCATCATGCATGCCTTGATGTCATTACTCCGGGGGAGGAATCTTTTCAGAGGGACGTGGCAGCCTGCCGAGAGCCATCTAGATTTACCTTAAAAGAACCTGCGCGCTGAGGACATTTAAAAATAACTGTGTATCAACTTCCTCTTCTCTCCAAAAACTGAATATCCCTAAGAGACATTCAGTGGCTTTTTACTTCTTTCTCCTCTTGTTCCCTTTCCATTGCCGTCCAGGCTTTTACTTTCTGCCCATCCTGCCCACTCTTAACACTTTTCTCATTTCTAATTTGCTTGTCCCCTTCTCCTATTCCCTCCTCCCTACCCAGCCAACTCCTCTCCTCCTCCTCCTCCTCTCCCTGGGGTCCTCATGAACGTGCTTACAGACCCCCCGTCCCTCTGCTGCGACCCTGAAGCTGAGGGAAGTGACGGTGGGGGACACAGCTGGAGTCTGTCTGGCAGAACTCTTTTCCCCGGTGCCAGAGATTAGTATTGCCGCTGCGGCAGCGCAGCCAAGTATAAAATACAACCATAGTCTTCTCCTGAAATATGGCCTATATAAATTCTGGTCCCTGGGTGAGAGAAAAGTTGACTATATTTGTTACCATCTTTTTTTCATGAACATACACAGTCCTATATATATACTTTTTATATCTAAGCCTCCTTCCAGCCTTCACAGTGTAAGTAACAGTTCACAGGCCCAAAGGGAATTACATATATTTAGTTTTTAAAACCTGGTTGATATTCTGTGTTAATTGACAAATAATGGCAGGAATTCCTGTATCACTGTTTAGCAAAACCAGACAGTAGGTATCAATGTTAACTCTAATAAGGGAAATGAGCTAAATCTATCCTTACAGCAAAAATGTTTCATTTATCACTCTATAAAAATGCTGAGTGAGCTCCAACATTAAAAGTCAAGATGACCTGGATTTTATTTGTCACTGACTTATTTTGGGAGTCTTCTTTAACCCTTGTGTGTCTTAGTCTGCACATATGCCAAAAGGGTTTAATAACTTAATTCTCACTCAAGTTGGAAAAATTAATAATTGGTAACTGCTTGGAGACTTCCAAATAAAAAGAACCGTATAGATACAGTCATAATTGTAACCACAGCTTTCAAAAATAGAGATACCTATAGGCGTAATAATAATACCCAACATCCAGTTCCACTTGATGAATTTAAAACTACAAGGAGTATTGACTCTTCCACTTAAAGCAACTACTTTTCTTTCCCTTTGAGAAAGGGGAATTTGGGATTCCCAGATATGGAAAACCCATAAAAGCGTCAGCCCTTTCTGCTGTAGCACCTACCATTGCCCGATGCTCACAGCAACAATATTCTAGCCCATATTTGGCAGTATTCTGTTATTTGGTATGACAGTTCTCATGTTCCAATTCCAGAAAGCAGGATTTGGTTATTCTCCCAATGACAGTAATATAAAGCAGCACATTAGTGGCTTTATTTTACTTACTTTAATGAATTCTCTCACATGATAAAATTGGAATCTGCCCCCTCAAATATGGGGTTGGAAATCTCAAACCCACACAACAGGTGGAAGTTTTCACTTGAGATCCCAAATGTTTTTCACCATTATTTTGGATGAATTTTGTGGTTTTCCTGTACCAATTTTAAATTTCCTGGGTCTGTCACGACTGATCTAAATTAATAACTAAAATACTAAATTTTATTGCCATAAAAGGATTTCTGTTTCCCAAATGATAAGAATGTTATGACATATATTGATCTACTGAGGAGGTATTAGTCACTGAAAGATGGATCTCCCCATTTATTTTTTGTCCTTTTGCTATTATTTTATTTATTGAGAACATGTCAGAGCAATTGGCACAAAACCTTGAGATGTTGATAAACTGATAAGCCGTGCATATATTTGAAGCAGAAGTTGATCAATGTATATTAACTAAGGTTATTTGGACAGGGAAATGTAATACTTTCCACATCTCCTCTTGGAAATAAATTTAAGAGTCTATCTCACCTCCCATGTGTTTCTCAGTAATCGCCTTCAGTTATTTTTTTTCCAATTAATTACAGCCATTTAGATGATGAACGCAGTCTCTCTCATGGGGACATGTACTCAGAGTGCTGCCTGGAAAAATTATTCTGTGAACAATGCAGCCTTACATGCAGATTATTTCTAAGCAAATTTTTTTCCCTATGTCATACTCATTTTAATGCGTATTTGGAGAATCCAGAATGTATTCCAGGCTAGTTTATGACTAAATTAAAGTAGAAGAAGGGAGCTGCAGACAGAAGATTTCATCCCATTTGTCAGTGTAAGCTTCTAGCTGTTCAGGATTATTCCCTTGTTTTCGTGGGAGTTTTAGGATCTTTATTGTGATTTAATGAGGAAAGGGCATAGGGTTCTTTCTGAGTTATTTTCTCTTCTCTCTGTGTGTGTGTGTGTGCGCTTCCTTCCTCACTGCTCATTTACAAAGCTTGTTTAGTGAACGCACAACAGTCGCAACATTTAGTAGCAGTGAAAGATTTTAGCTGTAGTCATCCAAGACGATGACGAACATAAACCATTCCATGTGAATTATGTTACAGCAGAGAATATAACTGAAGAATAATGAGGAAACGAAGAGAAAATATTTACTGGAGGGGAAAATTGGAGACAGGCCAGATTGACGATTTCTATAGTATTTTTTTCCTTAAGCCATATAGCAGCCGTGCTACAAATATATCCAAGAGCAGGAATTAACTGCTTAAGAAGGTCGTGCTAATGGGGATCAGTTTGAAGCATCAGAAGCTTTGCTGTTTGTGCTTCAACACCAGTAAAAGAGTTATCATTTGGAGGGATACTATAGCATATCCACTAAAATAAATCTTCAGGCAGACATCTCCTGACAGGCATGCATACGTGGTATGCATAAGTAAATAAACGTTGTGTAATGGTATTCTTATGGAAATTACCATATTGTGGAGAATATATTTTAAAAAATGTTCAAGATATCAAAAGCACATCACCCACCGTGCAGCTTCGATTCTTCTCGGGTATTGGGGCACAGTTAAGATCTCAGTATTTGTAATGCTGTCAGTGAGCCAGACTCCTGGTATCTGAGTGACTGAGTCCATCTATCAGCTTTTGACTATCATGGGTAGTTTTTCACTTTAATATCAAGTTACAGCCCTGAATTTAATTTAGAATACTTGTGTGATCAAGTTTATTCAGTGTGGGCTTCAGTTAATAGATGGACCAGGATTACAGAATTGATTTGCATAGAAATTAGAATTGATCAAAACTGAATTATTGATTATTTCAAGTTGAAAAACATTCTCTTCAACCTTGCATTCTCACAGCGCAGCTCCTAACTGATTAGCTTTTATCATTATATAAATGATAACATAATAATGTATGTAGGTAGGGTGGAATTTGCTGATCTCTTTGACCATTGTAGAATGGATAATGAGTTTGAATCAGAAGAACTGTCCTTTAAATGCTACAAAGACCTTATGATACATTGCAATATCACTTCCAACTTTATTTAGGAATGAATAATGTTTGATTTTCTGTTTCATATTAAAAATGTAATCTGCTTTTCCATTTAAATATAGAATGTAAAATATTTCTCCCGCTTAGTTTTTTTGTGGTCAGATTAATTTATTAAATTTATTAAATGTCCCTTATATTACTTTTCTACATTAAATTGCACTGAGTTTTGTTCCTGCTAACACTTCCAGTTCTTTATCTCTAATGATAAAATACTCCTCTTCCCTTGTCTCCTCTTTTTTCCTGTTAAATGCTATTTATTTAAAGAACTCACGAACAATGGCATTATTTGAGAGCTATGAGAACAAAGTTTAATTCTTGGCTCTACTAAGTGATCCCTTTATGACACTGAACAAGTTAGTCAGGCTCTCTGTATACTGTTCCCTATCTATAATAGGCAGATAATAGCACTTTCTTAGCTGGCGAATCTTAACAATGAAGGTATTAAAGGTTATGTACTTGTGCTGATGTATAGCCAGAACTTTTAAATAGATACAATTTTTGAGGCAGGTTGAGAGCCATTTCCTTCCTTTTATTTTATTGCTAACCTGTGAAAAAGTTTTCTTCTTGTTTCCTCAAAAATGTGTGTATTTCAGAATTTGCTGCAAGTCTCATAGCTGGTCACGGGTATCGGAGACCCAATTATGAAATAGTCTGATTTTAGAAAATTCGGAAGTAGAATTCTAAAGTCACTTTTTAGCTGTTTAATCTTCATCTGTGGGAAGTCTGGACAGATGGTTGTCTTGTTGGAATTCAATAACCTGAATATTACTTGGGTGTAATACTCACTTTGGTAAGTGAAGACAGTAGGGAGAAGATTAAAATTCATCAGTATTTATTTTCCTTCAAACCTCTTTTGCAGTGACTTTCCTTTGGTTGTTAAGGGAGGTGATTTCTTTTTTTGCCTTTAGAGCTAGATTCAGGTCGTCAAGCTTGCCAGCGATTTGAATACCAACAAACTGGGTCTTTCTGACAGCCGGAGCTTGACAGGCTGCTCTGTGTCCTCCACTGAATTGTTGGTCTGTCATGTTACTTCTCCTAGTAATGGTATAAGAGCTGATAGCAACCTGAATTCCTAAAAATAGATGGAGAGAATAAGCCTTAGAATTTGTAGCTGGTATTTTATCATCTTAGCTCCCTCTGCCATTACATGGTGGAATGTGATAGCTTAAAATAACTAAATTCCATTTTTGTGCCAAAAATATAAAATGTCATTCAGTATTACAGTATCCACTTCAGCTATGGACACCCTGAACATTTCCTACAGCAGCTTTCCTGGCACAGCTAATTCCAAAGACTGTCAGAAATAAAACTTTTGCAGGTGACCAGATTTATCCAATGGGAAGAGATAAATTTGTTCAATTCTTCTAGACCATGCGCACGGCGTAGGGTCTGGTACGGTCCTTACGACACCTGCTTTGGCTTTCCACCCCAAGTCGGGTACTGAGCAAAAGTATAAAATCTGCCTTGCCATCTTGGACTTTCTTCATAGCCAAGGGCTAATTTTTGCTGTTAGGAGGAGCATTCATGCATATAATGAATATACAGTAGATTTGACGAGCTGGAGCCTTCTGTTTCAGATGGTGTTTCAGCAAGTTGTTTCGCCGCTGTAATGCAAGCAAAATGTTTCCTTGTTTCGACAGAATGTGCGTTGCTACCATCGATTTAACATGCTTCTCCTGAAAAATATATCATGTGGGGGAATTACTTCACAGAAAGCCAGGCGGCAATTTTTAACAAGCTAAAAGATATGGAACGGTGTCGTCATTCACTTACCAGTTTGCCTGAGCTACACTGCAACTAATCTCTGGGTAAAATCCAGATGAGTCCTTCCCATTAGCTTTATCATCCTGATAACGATCAGATAGGGGAGCTGGAGGTGTAAAACCAAACAGCTGTATTACAAGCTTTATTTTAAATCAGATAGAAGGACTATTTTAGCTGTTAAAATATCTCACCCTCATCCCGATTCCTCTTTATTGTTCCTGGAATTTCCAGGAGAGCCGCTGGGGCTGCTCGGTCTCTGTCGCTCACGTCTCGGGTGCAGCCTCTGCCGCGCAGGGGGGAACCCAGTGACACGGAAAGGAAGAGCTAAATCTTTGCTGCTGCGGTGGGACAGGTTTTTTGAACACTTTTAAACAGTTCCCTGGCATTTGAGAGGCTTGACTGAGCTCCTGATAGGTTGAGTTTACAGGCAGTTACCAGCGGCAAAGGCTTTGTAGTTTGCCTAAACTTTTCTTTTTCCCCTTGGGAGTGCGTCGGGATCTGCTGTAACTGTCAGACGCCGCGGTCGCGCTGGAGTGAGGACGGGACGGGGTGAACCAAGAACCGTACAGCGTGTTTTCTCATGTAAAATTTCTCATTTTATCATGAGAAATAATTAGTGGGTAAGACAGTTGGGCTGTTATAGATTTTTATGCCTATGTTAAAGCAAAATGAATCGCTAGACAATGAGGAAAAATAACCTTTAGAGGGCCCTGTGGCCTGCGTGTTTTTGATACCTTTGCCTCAGATAGTTTCACTAGGCCTGAGTGCCTCACGTCATCCTCTCATTTCAATTGTTTTGGAAGTGCCAAGAGCATCTTGTTTGATTTAATAAATGTTTTGTCAGTCATAGGCAGATTGTTTGCAGAGCTGCACTTCTCTTAGGTATGTGTTTATGAAGTACCTAAGCCTGTTAGTGATGATTTTTCTTTGTATTCTCTTGTGTTTTGTATTTTCGTAGAGCAGAACAGAAACATTGTATTGTGATAAAGTTGGGGTGGTGGCTGACTCACTTCCCTTTTCATCCTCCTGAGCTGCAATTTTCTGTGTTTTCATTTTTTGTTCAAGTTTGGCAAAGACAGCGCGATTATGCACTTCACACTTTGTACTCCTGAGGCAACGTTATGGATCTTGATTCTGCCATGAATTTGGATTCAGCGCTACCCTCGGCTGAATATTTGGGCTGTCAGAAGTGTTTGAAGGGTGGCAGGATGGTCGTTTCATCTCATAAAACTCTATGTAAAAACCAATGAAATAAAACAAGGGACAGAGGCAAGAAGTGATTCATTAAGGGTGGACAAATTGGCTTTCAAAAGACAAACTAACTGCTCTCCGGAGGGATAATAGAGCAAGTTGCTGAGCGGTCTGGCTAGAATCCAGAAAAGCATTTAATTGTGTGCTTAATTTTAAATATTCAAGTAGTGCTTTAGATTTACAGGGAAAATCCATGTGTGTAAAGTAAAACAGAATAGAGTTTTCACACAATTAAGCTCTGAATGTTGCTCCATTTCCCTGAACGTTGCTCCATGGTTTCCAAGTCATGATTTCACCTTGGAGTGATCCGGTATTTCATAGCACATGTCTTCTCAGCTGTGCCTGACCCTGGGCTTCAGATGGCTCCTGACTCGGAGGTTTAGGGACATTCACATACAACATCCTCAGAAATAAGTTTACGAACATTAAAATAGCAATAGAACAGAGTTCTCTCTGACAACAAATGAGTTGTCTGTCCTCAGCGCAACAGGTTTTGACTTTTCATTGCAGGAAAAGAGGGCAGTAGGAGAGGGCTGCTCACTTCGGAGAAAGCTTCTGTTGATAAGTGAATATATACATTAGTAATTAGCTGCTATATGATGGCCAGGAAAACTCACGGAGAAGTTTTGGATAATAAGATGAGTTCAGGAAAATGTTTCTAAAAGACCTTAAGGCCAGATTCTAATTAGCAAATGACAAAATTCTTCAGAAAATACGGCTAGTACTGTAAGAATCTTGCCATAGTCAAAGACTACCATCAGCAAAGATGCTTAATTATCCACTGCATATAATAACTCCCTTGTGGAGTTATATGATAAGTATAAAGGGCATTGAAGTCAGAATTACTGACTTTTCAAGTCTTTGGCTTGGAAAGCAGGAACAGCGAAAGACAATATAACAATGAAAACAGTTTGAAACAAGTTGCATCTTTTCAGCAACAACTTCTTTTTAGGGACTCTGTAAATAACAAAGCAGAAAAACAATGAAAGATTGTGTGGGCTGGAGTTCCTTCTCTTTTACACGAGCTTAATTGTGTTTTACTGTTCAATTCCTGATTTTCATTAATACTAGCAAGAATGAAGTCAAGGCTTACTGCTTCTTAAGCTGCTCAGCACAGATCCATGCAATTCTTTGAAAACAACAGGAGCAAAGCAGTCTTTTGGTAACATAATACAACCCCTGAACTTTGATCTCAATCAAGGCAATCTGGAAAGAAACAATAATGTCATAACTCTTTTCAAGCTTGCAACACTAAAAAATAGACTCGCTATCAGAAACCTACCCACAGAACGCTGAGAAACAGCTCTCCTGACCTACAGTACTGCTCCATATGTTGTATATACTAAAGAGAAAAACTGTTTTTTATTTGTACCTACAGCTCCCACCAATTATAGCTAGAGTTGTTGGCTCCCTGTGTGTTTTCATTGACACAGATGGATAAAAACAGATACAGAGTGTAAGAGGGAGAATATTGTAACTCCGAGCTCTCGAGTTACAGCATAGACATGATATAAATTTCCTTATACCTTTTCAGCTTGAAAAGTTCTCTGAGACATAGCCTTGCTGATTAGGGTCTGTATAAACTAAAACTTAATGCCTTTGTGTTAGCACTCAGGCTTGAAGACACAGCAGAAAGAAGACAAGTGATCCTCTGGGTGTAAGAGAGATTTAGTACCAGTCCCAAGCCGTACATGGGGGCACAACCCCTGATCGTCCTGGGCGAGTGGATCAAGACTACAAGAAAGCCATTGAGGGGCTGGAGCGGGTCCAGAGAAGGGCAACGGAGCTGGTGAGGGGTCTGGAGCACAAGTCTTGTGA
>JAOXNO010000005.1:1461904-1504459 GCA_028565335.1 Limnodromus scolopaceus
GAGGGTGTAGCCAGGGGGGGTTGGTCTCTTCTCCCAAGGAACAGGCGATGGGACAAGAGGAAACGGCCTCAAGTTGCGCCAGGGGAGGTTTAGGATGGATATTGGGAAAAATTTCTTCACAGAAAGGGTTATCAACCATTGGAACAGGCTGCCCAGGGCAGTGGTGGAGTTGTCATCCCTGGGGGTATTTAAAAGCCAGGCAGATGTGGTGCTGAGGGACATGGGTTAGTGGTGGTTTTGGCAGTGTTAGGCTGCTGGTTGGACTCAATTATCTTTAAGGTCCCTTCCAACCAAGACGATTCTATGATTCTAAGACATTTTGTCTTGTTGAGATGACCAGTAAGTGACAACGTACTGATGTACCCACTGTGCAGAGGTCTTCTTTGTGATGGAATTCTGCTGGCTTAAGAGGCAAAACTATGATTTCTTCGTCCCCTACTCCTCCACTTCTTGGTGCTCCTCCTCAGTCCTTGTGTCCCATATGGGCATGGTGCAGCCAGGCTGACGAACAAACGCGTGGCCTGTAGCGCTGTCAGCCCACAGCCAGCAGAGCGGGAGTTGTGTCAATGTTCACGTTGGGGGAACTCACTCATTGAGGTGGCAACGGCAGCAGTTTCCAGCTGGAAACCTTCCCCTCAGCCCTGGGCAAAGGCTCGGCACCGGGAACGGGCTGTTGCTTGGTTACAGCTGGAAAGTGCTGCACTGGAAAGTGCTCTGGAAGAAGGATACCTTCACTCTGACAGCACTGGCAGGAGGGGCAGCCCCCGGCTCTAGTTTTAGAAACCGAATATTAAACTAATCCTTCCTTTCCTTTAGCATTTATTATGGTTTGAATGGACTTCCCGCAGCACAGGATCCGAGTTGTAAGGTAACAGAACTGAGAAGCTGAGATTTGTGCCAACAGTAATCCCCTTCACCTCCAAACTTTGAGCTAGCTTTAAATAAAAACAAAATATAATTAAGAAAAAAAAAGAGATTCTGGAAGTAGCTGAGGAACAGATTTGGATCTGAGTGACCAGTGGCTCTTCTAAGAGCAGGTTTTAGTCAGTCCAGCTTCTGTCACGTACCTCTAGAAGCTTTGTGAATGAGACCCTCATGGACCTTTCTCGCCCCTTTGGTTCTGGTAGGGTTTCACATGGTAATTACCTTAAGTTGAAAAGCTCAGGGAAGCAAAACAGGACTCACATCAGTAACTTCATGTGCAGTGCCAAAAAATCACATTTCCCGCTAGACAAAGCTGCAATAATAACTGATTTTAAAATTATAAGAGTGATCACCGTGTATCAGCAACCACAGGAGATTTTCCTAATTCTACAACCAGCTTTCAGGTTTTTGTTAGGTTTGGTCTCTCTTAGATTTTCTATTCACCGCAACTGAAAAATGGTGTTCAATGGCCTTTTTGAACCTTGCTAATGAGGTCTTTAAACTATGTAATAACCAACCAAAATATAAGTGAAATTATTGCTTTAAATGTGCAAACACAATGATCCTGATAGGTATAAAGGCAGGTAATGTTACATGCATGGGATGCAAATCTTTGTAGCTGAGAAAAGTTGTGCCTTTGAATCACAGGATGTGGGAGATGAAGGGTATAAAGCTCTGGGAAGCAATTTTCCAAAGCATATGCTTTCAGTTTAAAAACACTGTATTAAGTGGTATCTAGAGAAAATGTTAGGAGAGTGTGAAAGAACGAGTGTGGACAAAACGCTTATGAAAATTAGGTAAAATTGCGACAACTTTGAGCGATTACTCCACACTGAAGTCCTGAAATTTCTGTTCCATGCAAATCTGCAGATCAGTCCACAGACCTAGAGGGGTGACATTGAAACTGCAGATGTGTGACGTGAAATAAGAAATGACAGTCAGAGAAATGCTGTGCGTTGGGGGAGAGCTCAGATGACACCCAGTACCTTTTGCCATGTTTGGAGAGATAATGTGAGTACTGTTGTAATATTAATCATAAAATTTACAGCTAGGATAGCTAAAGTGATTGGCTCATAAGCAAGCCAGAAACTATACTCCGGTGTTTCAATTTAAAAATACATCCTTAGGAGATCAGAACTAGTTCTTAGTGATTTAGAAAACAGGAGTAAAACAACCCAAAATTCATGGCGCATGTAATTTGCCACGCACAGTTTGACGGGCTCCCACTAATTGCCACCCGCTCTCTGCAGAACCAACGCCAGCTCTGGTGGCGCTGAAGCTGCAGTGTTGCTTCTCTTGGTTAGGGGCCTTGGAGGGGTCGTGGCGAAGCTGTCGCTCAGGTGATGGGCACTGGCTCGGGGTGGTCCTGCTGGGTTCTCCCTGCTTCCGTGGCCTTCAGCTGGAGCCCAGGTCACCCGGGCTGTGCCACGTCAGGAGCTTTTTCCCCGCAGCACAGGAGGGCTATCCACAGCGTCCAATGGAGTGCCCAACAGTGTATCTCAAGGCAAATGTTCTGTCCGGGGGGAAAACTTCATTTCCTATGCATATTTGCATACATTTGCTAATATTTATTGGAAATTACAAACCCACAGTAATCTCTATGATGGGACACACCTACACTTTAAATTTATTTATTAATACTGTATTAGGCAAAATGGAAAAGCGAGTGTGACCCACAAGACTTTTTTAACATAATTGAGGACACTGGGGTCTTTATAAAATTAGGTTATACATTCTGCCAATTCCTCTGTCCTCTGTGTAGTTTTGAGTGATTAGAACACATCCATAACATTGACAGCAGTCTCATTATCTTTAAATCACAGTCCCTGGACTTATTTACTGAAATAGGTTAAAAATGAATCTTGAGGCTTAACTCGGTTGCCATTAATGTTTATCAGCGCTCTTTGCATTTGAACCGACAAAGGGAAGATTGCAAGAGGCAGTAACTCTGCTGATCCTGCTCAATGCAACATAATTGTGGGGGCAGACTTAACATGTTTTATATCAGTTTTTTCATAAAGCTGAAAATGCTTTTAGGAGTCCACAGGAGCGCTGCAGTAAGGCAGTTGACCTGCCCACCAGTAGAGATGAAAAGGCCATCCCAGCCCATATGCTTCAAGAGCACTTAACGAAAAATCCGTTTTTTGTATGTGCATGAATGTGGGGATATTTTTGTGCACTGAAAAATCAGTTTCCATGAAGAGCTCCCAGAAAATACCTTATGTAATAAAATTTCAAGTGTTAAAACATACATATAGACACCAACCCTCCAGTGTTCTGACTCTCTGAAGTTCTCTCTTTGATTCTGTCTGCTGACAATGCCATACTGTTATTAGAAAAACAAAAGGGGGGGGGAAAAAAGGAAAAAAACCCAGGGGCATTTAATGATGAATTCTGAAATCAATTTCCTCCCTGTCCAGTCCTCCCCCCATTGGACAATGAATTGCTTAATTAAAAGATCTGAGGGCAGACGAAGCACATTACAAAGGAAAATGTCTGCTGAGGTCTCTGTTACCACAATCTTCTTTATTTTTAAAAGCAGACTGAAACCCAAAATAGCCATATTACTTGATGGAGTCTATAGAAGAAGAAATTTGCAGGGGCAGGAAAATCAGTCTTTGTAATAAAAGATAAACAAACTTTGAGGTTTTGAACTGCAAGACAGGGGGAAGCTGATAATACAACATGAACAAGGGAGCCAGCAAGTGTATTCTAAATTGGCAAATGTAGAGCTTTCTAACATCTTCTGCAAAACACATGTGCAAAGGTGCGTAATTGTGTGTGACAGTGTGACAGTGTATAGATACGCAGATATAAATTCATACTGCTCATGCACGTGTTCTCATCACTAGTGAGCTTTGCTTTTGCAGCACAGTCCGTGTTTCTTTTCATGTGTAGAATTTCCATTTCCCATAACTGCATGTTTCACGAAGCAGAGAGCTCTGTCCGTCTGCGATGCTGGTTCTGCCCTGGGAGCCACGCAGAGCATCGCGCTCGGGGCTGTTGATGGTCAGGCTTCACTGACCATCATGGTAAAGTCCATGATGCTGATCTGGTGGTAACGATAATGTACAGGAGGAGAAGGTCCAATTGCTGTGCTCGGATCCTGGTTAGATGGTGTCTTTTGTAGGTGAAGACTGCAAAGTGGTAAATGTCTGCAAGAAGCGGGGATGGAGAACGTTCTCTGTGTTGGGCAAGGGTTAAAGGGTGACATTTCTGTGGGGGTGCCTGTTACTAATGGTCAGCTGGGAAGTAGGGGATTTGGACTTCTCTGAATCCTTTCCATTAGAAAAAGCAATTAATTGTGGATTATTAGTCATTGCTTATATTGGCTATAAATTATTAATAATCAGGTATTGCTTTTGTGCAGCCTTTTTTCTTTCTGAAGAATATGCAAAGTCCTTTCACTGAGCTGTCACCCCTTGCTAGTGTCTCTTTGCTTTGTAGCAAAGCAGTAACTTTGTGTTTTCCTGTGGCTACGTATTTCAGCTATGCATCTCTCTATCTAGTATCACTTTCTCTGTTTTAAAGAAATAATTATTTGAGATTGCCAGAGATAAGCACAAATCAAACAGCATTTACCCCTTCCATTAGATTGAAAGTGGCTGCAGTCACCTCCTGAATTATTGAGCTAAGAGGTCACAAGTAACAAATGCAATAAAATGCCATTTGCTTTGGGGCTATTAGCAGATTTGGGAGATAATTATATAATTTTTCAAATATTCCTACGAATTTACTTCTGTAGCCCAATCATGCATTTGAACTTCAGCAATGGAAAATTATAGGCAATTTCTGTTTGTTTTGCTTGTTTCTATAGTAATAAGGGTAATTATTAATAATCAGAACACTTTGTTCTGGTAAGTCATATTAGGAAAGCCTCTGAAATAAAAAGCAATGCTGAAAGAGTACAGTCACTCCCCAGGTTGCCCAGCTAAGTTTCTAAATGGTGACATATCCTGGAGTCTGTGAGCAGACCGTGTTGTACAGCCCTCATCTTCCTTCAGAATCATTGCCATCAGCGGAGCTACGCTGGTTTACACCGCTTATAGGTATCACTAGCATGTTTCAAATACATTGGGAAATTATTTGACCTAGATAATTCTGTCTGCTTTTACTGTATATTTATATTAGAGGTCTATTATTAGAAGTCTGGAGGTATTAGAGCCTGGAGATACCTAGAGGTAGATCCCATTTTGTGGAAATGAGAAAGATGTAAAAATGTGCTTGACTTTTTTCAGTGTTTGCTTTATTTGACATAAATTGTTCTCCCTATTCCTATTACTGAGAAGATAGTTAGAAACTTACTAGGTAGCTGTCTGTCTGAAAAGAAATGTTTCTAAGGAGCAGGTGTCTGTGTAAGTTACCCGGAGATGGCGCACATCCCGCTCAAGAGCTAGAAGCAGAGAGATGTACGAGATTTGCGCTGAGCCGCGGCCAAAAGCCACAGCTTCTTCTCCGTCTCTTATTCTCCATCAGGTTAATCATTCTGGTGGCCAGGCTGCTTTTATCCACTTGTCCAGCAGATCTAAACAAGGACTTAATTTACTTTTTAGAAGGCTGTATCCCACAGTGTAGTCTCTTCATTTTCTCTCCAGCAGCTTCAGCACTGCGATTTGTGTTGTCATGGCCGCTCACTAGAAGAGCTATGTTTTTCTTGCTGTTTTTCCTGGAGGACAACCATAAATATTGTGGGAGGTCTGCAGGACAGAAATAAATGCTTCTTTAAGTCCAGAGAAATTAGGGGTAAAATCTCAAGAACTACAGTTGTGCTCTGGAGTCGAGTCCATAGCATTAGAAATAAATTTTCTGGTTTATCAGTGTAAGTCGCTGCCTGAATTCCGTGTCGGGTTTGCAGGGTTTGCTCTGCAAAATGAGGTCCTGCAAACGGGGGGAGTCTGCTTTGAATCTGGCTCATGCAGCAGTAATAGACTTTTTAATTGCGTTTTGATTACAGAATCATTTATTGCTGCTTACACAGTATCAAGGACACTGATACTAAATTTACAAGTTTGTTTATCAGGCTGGGAAGCAGGAAAACTTTTTCCATGGAAACTATTGCGGTTTTAAGTGAATTCATTGATATAAAGCTTCTATGCCAAATTCTCAGCTGCAGACTCTAGTTCTCCTGAAGAGAATGAATCTGTGCCAGTTTACGGTGTCTGAGACTTGGGTCCCATGAGTCCATTTTTAGATTCACATTTTGACTGTAATTGTATTTTAAAGTGTAAAACAGAATAAGGAGGAATGTATTATGTGGCATTTTCTTCCACTCTGTTAAAATGATCCCAGTATAATGGAAACGGGGAAAAAAAAATAATTCACTCGCTCAGGCAGTTTTCAAAATTGTGGTTCTGCAAAAAGGAGGGAAGTGAGTAGTTTATATATAAAAACATTTGTAAATTGTCAGGCAAGGTAGCATACATGGAAGAAGAAATGAAAGTGGACATATCTGCACATCTTTACCAATTAATCTGTATTTGTGGGCAATATGTGTGCCTAACTCCTTTGATAGTATGTGGAAAGGCTTCTGTTTGCACAGTCAGCTGGGTGGTTTGGCAAAAATTATGTGGGGTTTGGGTTTCGCTTTGCATTATGCTCACTTGCCTCTGCCCAACTCTGCTCACACCAAACCCCTTACTCTTCTATCTAATAGAAAAATGACTTTGAAAGATACGTAGTCTTCATTCTTGGATATATATGAAGATGAAGATAATGTCAAGCAGTTTGTTATATTCACTTATGAATAATTCATTCAGCTGCACACAGTTATTTTTTATTATTATTATTATTAATTATGTGTGTATAGCTGGAAAAGACAGGAAGGCTGTAACTGCTGCCTCATGAGAGATGCTTAATGTTAAGAATTTGGTTAGACCAAGATATGTGATATGAGAAAAGGAAGACAGTGATAAATAGATCAGAGGACACAAAGCCTTAATAATGTTGATGGGGAGAAATACCATTTATTTGAGATGATAGCCTTGGCAGCACGGGCTACTACTGCTTCCCTTGCCAGGAGCTTAGCTCTTCGCTGCTGTCTGAGAGCTGTGGCTATTCAGACCAGGGATGTCTGCGTCACAGCACATCTGGCTTTGATCCCCCAAAAAATCCTGATGTGGCTCCTCATTGGGAGCTGAATTATGCAAATGCCTGGGGGAAAAGGCTAGAAGTGGTGTCCAGTGTAGACCAGGCATCCAGAAGAACGTGCATGGGCCCAGAAGCAGGCCTGTTTGAAAAGCTGAACTGCAGCATTCTTGATATCACAGTATTTAACTCTCTGGGGAAAAAAAAAGATAAAATGTTTGGAAGCAGAAAACAAAGATGCAAAGAGGAGCTTCACAGCAATAAACTACTCTCAGACAACATTTTGCTTTCATATCCCCTATGCAATTCAGAGGTGTCACAGAAACCTGATTGAAATTACATCAAGTGTAATGCTTTTGACTTATTTCTGGTTTAGCTCAAAGAAAATCTTTACATTTCATGACAGAACTGAGTAAGCCTTAATAACAATAATCTCCACAGAGATACTTATAATACCTATTTGCTGTTTTTAGACTTTTAGGAAAACATGTAAGGAACAGCCATGTTGTTCCTTCCTCTGCCAGGACACTCGGAGACTCTGCCTGGGACAGAGGTTCCTCTCCTTGCACCTACGGGTGGGAAAAATCTCTGTGCCTGCATTAAATGAATTTTCAGAGAAGTGAATTTGAACTGTTATTGAACTAGACCCTGTGCTATGGTTTTCAGGCGCATGGACAAACTATTGTTTAATGCTATCTATCCCGGTCATTATAAAGATGTGTTAACTTGCGTTAAAATCAATTGTGGTTCCTTAGGTTTTCTATTTGAAATTAATTCTGCATTCCAAATTCAGTAATTCAGTGCTCTGGACAGCTTCTGGCTTTTCTTCAAACCCCCTCCCTTTCTTTTTTAATTAGCCATATTTGAGAAATCAAAATTTAGCACTGAGTGCACAAGCAATGTCTTTAATTCTCCCTTTTTTTGAAGATGGGCTTGTATTTAGCTTTGTGTCTGAAAATGTTCCAGCTACTAAATGGACGAAAGCTTACAGGCTGCCTCAATCTATCAATTGGAAAAAGTAATAGTTTTGCTTCTCAACAATCTAGGTGCTGAAACCATCTCCAGATTCATTAAAGCATACCGTGCAAATAATTTTCTAGTGGGAGACGTAATGAATGTGTGAGGCATTTTTACAACATGCAGGAAGCTATAAATTTTTAGAGAGCTTTTATTATTATTTCTGTGCTCTAAGTCATATTTTGCTGTATGTCAGAAAGGTCTGAAAACTTAGAATGTGCTTTGTAATTACTCAGAAAAAAAATTGACTCATTACACCTTAAATTCAGCTAACAAAAGAAACACAGTGTTTGTGCAGGATGTTTACTAGTTCTGCTTGTTCCGATGGGCCCAGGCCAAGGGCAAACAGTTATAAAACTGTAGCTGTGTAAAACATCCTTCGCTGTTTGAGTGCACACAAACAATAACAGAATTCATCTGAAAGTGATGGCTGATGGGATTCAAGGTGAAAATGTCCTCAGTAAGGAGATATTTACATAGTAAGACGTCCATCTTTTGTTTTGTTATAAAAGCTCTGAATATCTTTTTGCTTTAGCAACTTGGTCACTACCTTTTTTCCTACAGAGATATTTACAGATATGTGTGGTAGAATATTGAATAAAATCCATGTCCTCCTAAAAAATTAATAAGCATTAATTTCAGTATCTGTAACACTATTCCATAATTAATTTTCTAGCAAAAGAAAAATTCAATAGTGTAACTCTGTAAAATATACAGAATAAGAAGGGTTTGTGAAGGATCGCCATGGGGAGCTGTAGCCTCCTTGGCCAGCACCGGTTGAGAGGATGTATGTCTCTGGGCTGTGTGGCTCTTAGTTTGGCTTTGATGAAGTACGTATGAAATAGAGGGGAAACTATTTCATACAGGTAAGAGAAGATGGCACCTACCAAATATCCAGAAAGCGTTGCAGAGGTTAATCCCAAGCGCGATCGGTGGGAGGCTCTGAGGTTGGGTACCTCCTGGCATTGTCCCCTCCTGCCGGTGGTGACAACATGAAACCCCTTTGTCTCCATGTCTCGCAGGGGTCAGTTGCTGCGCCCGCTTGGACGTGCTTTGGATCCCTTTTGGGCGTGGACCATTGTGTGTAAAGTGGAGAGGGTTTAGTGCTCTTCATGGCCAGAAGAGCTGACCAGTCTATTCCCTGCAGGAAATTTAAGAGCCAAATCACAGAAGACTCCACTTGCGGTTCCAGCGCGGGTGCGGAAGCGCAGTACGTAGGGCTGATGGGCAGAACCGTGGCCTTTGTGAGGAGTGTGAGACTGGAAGGGAGAGCACACACACACATTGTACTTCACTTCAATGTCATTTTCCTCGGAACACATTTGTGCAAATTGTATGTACTGATTTTGTTCAGTCTCGGAGGCGTTTGTTTGTACCTTTGCACAGATGTCTGAATACATCAGCTTTTGTTTTCAATGTGCCGTTATCTTTTTTGGAAGCTTTAGTCTTGCTGAGAAATATTAACTTCAAAATCAAAGTGAAATTTCAGAGCTGGAGTGAAGCCTTCCTTACAAACATGTTTGGAAAACAGGACACAAATGAGTTGTTTGTTAAAGGCAGTTTACTATATCATGTGCATGACCCCTTGTAATTCACCATCTGCAGTAAACATCATTTGCAAACTCTCATTTCTTTAAAACAGACCTAAAATAATTGTAGTAATCTTTTCAGAGGAGCCACTGCCCGTCACAGAAGTGTTAATTCCCGCTGGGGGAAGGATTGGGTGCTGCCATGCTTTGTCGTTGTAGCCGAGGAGCCGGTCTCTCCGGCGGTGGCAGAGCCTGGGAACAGCAGGAAGCGCCTTCTCTTTGAAAAATTCCAGCATTAGGTTTTGGAGTGTGGAAAAGCAAAAACGAGCCCATCCTTAACCTCTTTGTTAGTGTGTGTTGGTACAAATGAGCTGCAGAGAACCTTATTCCACCTTCACATCTGAAGCTTTCAATTTATTTATTTTTTCTGCTTTACAACCAAAAGAAAGAGAGGAAGATCTTTGTGTTGCAACATGTATACTCCAGTCAAGGATGAGACAGTCTGATCAGCCGAGGATATTTGCCCAAATGTGGGTGGATTTTGCTTTATCTGCTGAAGAATAAAGCAGTTGATGGTGTAGGAAGAAGTAGCAAGAGAAATTTTAACAAATTTTTTAAAAATATAAATTTTAAAAAACTTATTACCTTGCCCCAAACTATGCTCTATTTCCTTATCTGATAAAAAAAAAAAAAATCTAAAAGATTTTATGCCAGCGTAGTACAAGTTTTCTAGGAAACAAGAGAGAATTCCAGGATCAGCAAGTCTGCAGGGTGGGTCCTGTGATGTGATGGGATGTCGCTATCCTCATCCGACATTCCTCATTCCATATTTCAAATGAACTCTTGCCATCACTTTAATCATTGTTTTTTTTCTTTGCATTGCAGCATATGGGAAACCACAGCATTGGTAAAATTGCAGGTATTTTTGATGTTGAATGTACATTGGGAATATTTCAACTGTAAATCAAAGAAAGCAAGGATAGAATGATGGGTTTTTCTAATAGCCCTGCTGAGGACTTTTTGGCAATAACAATGTGTTTGCACACATCTGTACAGCTGTCTGCTTACGGCACAAAAAGCTATCATTATACACGATGGAACATCAAACAACTGTTTCATTAATGGTCCTATTATGAGAAAGTACAGTGACATTAGAATACCAGCATCTTGTTACTATAGATACCCGATTTCTCTGTAACACTCGTGCTTTTCATAAACTTACATATATCCATGTGTGTTTTATACATGTACGTCTATAAAAGTATATGTATGTACATTTCTCCCTCCTTCAGGAGGGAAGATCTTTGACTTTTCAAGCGTTTATCATGCTTTGGTAGTCATCATTATCCAAAGGACACTAGACAAGCTGTATTTGAATGGCTTGAATTAGATAAAAGTGTTGTAAATGCAAATGCTGAAGAAAATAACTTTGCAATTCATCTTATCTAACAGCCAAGATATTTACTAAAGGCTCTCAGGCTTGTCTGGTCTGTCGTACACATTTGCACTATAATGTTGGCGTGTAGAGAGCAGGGGTGTGAAGAGATCAGGTTTGGGTGTGATCGCTTTAGCTGAGGCACAGAAAATTGTTTTAAATGTGCCAGAAAATGAAAGCTATGAATAATTACCATTCTTTTCCTTAGTGGTGCTCAGATAATATGTATTCAAAGCGTTTCACAAACGGTAATGGTTCTCACAATTCGTATGAGCTAGAGAAACATGGGAATAGTATTTTCCTGACCATGTAGTAAAAAAAAAGTGTCAGGAACTACATAATTTGCTTGAAAGGAGGTGGGGAGGGTCACACGGTAAATCAGTGTGGAGATGAGATGAGATTTTTAGCCCTATTTGTGTACTTTAATCACTGGACCTTCTGCCTCTGGAAGACAAGACTGATGGGTTCAGACACGCGTCGCTACAACTCTGGTTTGGATTTTTCATGTGGGCTGGTTGCTTTGTTTGTTTATGAATATTTTTAAGATGCTGTTGTGTTTAGAGATAAAAGCACATTGCTAAGTATCAGCATGCTACATATTGATATAAAAAAATGCTGGCTTCAGTAAACCAGTTGGACCAGACCTTACTCATTAACTTTGCAACAGCTGTATCAGCATAAGAGAGGAGAATTTGTCCTCCAGCTAATGAGAAAGCTATATAGTCCAAATTGTTGATGATTCAGTGTATATTTACTGGAATCTTGAGTTTCTTGTCTCTGAAGCTTATTTGCTTTGTATTTTTGCTGGTAATTTTTTCTGTATTTTCCAAAAATTGTTATATAAATGATGTGGCAACTTTTAATGTGAAATACAGGCGCTGTGCACAGCTGACATCTGGAGATTTAAGTTCTCTGCATTTCTCTGACCTTGAAGTCGTTTTGTTCTTCGCTGTCAGTCGGAGTCGGGGCTGTGAGACGCTGAGCATCTCTGGCAAGCTCTCTCCACTCCGCTAGAGCTAGCGCTTTGCAGCATTAGCCCCCTCAGTGAATTCTTCTTGTGAAAAATTCCATCGGTAACAGAATGCACAAATGTAGGAGCTTTGTCGGAAAAGTTTTTCTACTTCTTCTCCGCTTAAGCCATGGAGAGGGAGTGAAAGGAGAAGCTCTGAGGACAGCAGCCCGTTGTCTTTTGAACACGGGTTGATTGTGATGAGTTGTGGGATGGAAGCAAAAGCCTTTTAGTGATGCAACTGCTCCCAAGTTCCTGGGGAGGGGATGAGGGGCGAGTTTTCCTGTGCACCGGTGCAGGACACAGCTGCAAGTTTGGGTTTCATTCAGCGCGTGCGTGGCAGAACAGAGAGAAAGGTGGCATGTCGTTAAATTCAGACATATATTCTTTGTAGTTAAAAGTTGTGGCATTAAAGCAGCCGTGTCACCTTGCTCTGATTTAAACACATTTCTTTTCAGAAGAAATACAAGGCCTCAAAAATTACAAAAGTTATTCTTGATAGCCTGTACTTTATCCCAAAATTAGACAAGAAAGGGAGGATCAAATATTCCATCATACTTATGTTTACAAAAAACGCAAATAGTTTGTTTATAATTAACTATACCTTCATGTTCTGCATAATTGCTGAAATTTGGAGACCTGAAAAATGAGAGAGACAATATCATTTTAGTTTAAAATTTGGATGCTAGCTAAGATTAAAGTCAAGGGTTGGGTTTTTTTCTGAGATTTTCTTATACACCTTTCTAAATGCTACCATTTCACACAAAATTGGGCTCTCTTTGGATTAATACATTTGAAAATTAAGTTGATTTATAACCAATTTTCTCCTCATTTAAACAGCGACCTGCAAGTGTTTCTCCAGGGATCAAACAGGATCAGAGAAATTATGTGTTGTTCGAGTTGTGCACTGAAGCAGAATCCCTCACAAACATGTGCATATGGTGCCGGGCGCTTTAGGGATCAGACTAATACATTTACCTTGTTATACATTTTTCTTCTCATCTTGAACCTGTATGTTCTCCTTACTAGGAATTAAAAAAAACAAAAACAAAAACAAAACCCACCCAACAAGCTATTGCTAATTTGATGGCTGCGGAAATAATATATTCCCTCTTATTCAAGTCACAGCACTGGAAGCGTACGATGTGCTCGTGCTGAATGCATCTGCCTGGATACCCCGGTCAGCTGCGTAAGGACAGTTGGCAATTCCCCACCTCGAAATCGGGGGGTGGGAGGGGGGAAACTGGGCAGCAAAGTTACCCTCCCTAAAGCTTTGAAATAACGGGAGTGTTTTTCTACAGTCAGTGTCTTAATGCAGGCTATATTTAGAAGGCGTAGCCATATGTTGTCTGAGAATGAGACCAAAAAATACATTAAACCCCTAAATTGTTCTCTGAGCAGCAGAATTAATGGGACATGATTTTCTGTAGTTTCATCCCCTGCAGTCCCCTCAAGTCCTGTCTGTCCCTCTGGTCTGTTAAATCTGTTGATTACCATTGGGCAAACCCAGGCTGTCATCTGCTCCCTCTGCAGATGCACTCACCTGCAGTAGCTCCTTACACCATGCCAACCTCCTCGCGTGGACGTCACCCATGAACCAGATCTCAGGTTTGTTGGGAAACGATGGCAGCGGAATTGCAAGATTTAAAAACTTGTCAATGTAATTTCTCAAATGATCTAATCAGCTTTAGTGCTTTCTGCTGCTAGATAATTCCCCAGTCAGAACCTGTTCAATATGTTCCTCCAAACCACCTTTAAGAAGGGTCTGCCTCGGTGCGGCTGGGTTTGCATAATTGCTGCGCATATCCGGAGCACGCTGGATGCTTGCTGCGTATAATCACAGCGGGAAGTTCACTTGCTGCTTGGCTACCTGAAGCGATAATGCATGCCCAAAAAAATGAGTTTAATGAAAATGTTTAGGATATCAAACTCAGCATCAGGGATGCTTAGAAAAGCACTTACCCGTGGAGGAAGGGGAGCGTAATGCACTGAGCTGTTGTAGAAAAGGTCAAGGTTTAGAATTTCTCCCCTAAGTTTTATGAAGAACAAATTAAAACCAGAAAAGTCATGAGAAAGCAACCCTAATTTTTTGCTAATACCAAAGCTGTAAGAAGCTTGTTTTTCATTATTGAATATGTTGTCTAATTAATATAACAAAATGGTATCAAACATTGCAAAATGAGTACACTGATTTGATAGTACATATGAATTATCAAAACCAACTGTAAAAATATTACCATAGAATCATAGAATGGTTTGGGTGGGAAGGGACCTCTAAAGGCCATCTAGTTCAACCCCTACACAATGAGCAGGGACATCTCCAACTAGATCAGGTTGCTCAGACCCCCTGCCCGTTATTTCCCCTCCATTTTCAGTATTTCCACTGTAACCATTGGAAAGGATATTTCATGTCTCAAAATTCCCTGAAGACATGGAGTGAGGTTTCTCAGGCATTTCCCTAAGCTTATTTCCCTATTTGAAAACTCAAATAAGTGGTTAGGCTTACAAATAGGTCTGTGGACCATGTGGAAGCATCTGTCTCTCAAACAAATGGAGTTTTATTATCCTCTGTCGATGGCTAATGGTTGTGTGGGGCCATTGGCGAGACAAGTGAAGGTGTCCACAGATGTCACACTGTTACAGACAGTGATAGCGAGACCTGGCTCCAGGATCTCTGGTGCCCATAAGTATCTGGTGCTTCTGCCAGATTTGGATCAGACTGTGCTATAGGAACCCTCTTTGGGTTAAGACGAGGAGATTTACAGTCTCAATCAAAAGAGCTAACACCGACATGCTTTGCCACGAATCATTTATTGCAGTCGAGTGGCTCGCCAGTGCCTTCTGCTGTTTCTAATATGCTCTGCTAATTATTTCTAGATGGAAGAAGATAATGGGAAATAGGGAACGACACACTTTATTTGTAGTTAGTTTGAATTGCTGAGTGACACTAGGAAAGGATAGGAGGTGCAGAGTTATTATACGAGAGAAAAGTTAGAAAATAAAGGATGAAAACTGGCTGGGTAGGGTTAAGTTTAGCCTCAAAGCTAAAGATTTAAACCCGAATGAGGAGACTCATTAGTCTTTGAATAGGTCATCTCTTGCTTTCTGTAAAGAGAACAGTGATGTTCCCTGGTGCTCCTGTGGAAGAATGCAGGTGGAAAGAAGAGCATAGACAATGAAATAATAGGGAGAAAGCAGGCATTGCTACAGAATAAAGTTTCCAAATTTCAGAAGCTTCTGTTACTTAGGTCAAGAGCCAGGGAAAAGGAGAAAAGGACTCAAAAGCCAAGAAATTTGAAGGCTTTATTTCAAGCCTCAAACTGTGATTTCACTTCTTCTGGCTTTTTTAAAAACTTTTTTCCAGCATACAGAATTTTAAATGGCTGTTTTTCAAGGTCTAGTGCCTCTCATTCCATTCTCTTGCACCAACACGCAGTGTGGCAGAGGCAGGCACACCGAAAGCAGCATAGACTGAAGGGACAGACACTTTAGGGGCTGCTGAAGGAAGTGCCAGAAGATTGAGCTGGGCCAACACGGAGCCGTGTGGCAGCAGGAGAGAACCTCTGCCAGGGGGGAACCGGTACCCTGGCTCTCGGTGCATCCCCACAAAGACACAGCTAAAGCTCTTCTCAGGGCAGGTGCTTCACATTTCGGGGTTCCTGTGTCACGGCCCTGGTCTCTGAGCACATCAAGCCCCATTTGTCATAAAATATAAAACACTTCCTAGAGATTTGCAGGAGCAGGCAAGTAGGTAGCAGTGCTCTTAGGTCCCTGGCCCTGTTGGATGCATACCAGGAATTGCAAACGAAATGGTTACATATGCTCTTTATATTCTAACAAAAATAAAGTTATATTAAAAAGAGACTCTTAAAAAGAGATAACACGAGTGCTTTCTTGACAACACTGTGCTCTGCAGTGCATTCTTTAGGAGGCAGGAGAAGGTAAAGCCAGTAACAAGTGTGCTGGTTTATACCAGATGGGAATTCAGTCCTCAGAAATAAGGTTTAAAATGCTATTACTTTTGTGAGTTTCAGTGGAGCTTGGAGTATACTCATTTTTATTCCTTATCTCAAGCACCACAAAAAGGGGAGAATTAAGGGGAACCCTCCCAACCTGAAATACTTCCATTTTTCACTCACTATCGTGGTGTCTATTTGCCTGATGACAGATGTTAGTTTCACTGTGGTTCAGTCCTTTTTTTCCCTGTACAGATGTGATTTACTAGATCATAAATCAGTCACCACTTTTGGAATTTCAACTAACAGATGTCCTCTTTAGAGATTTTAATATAAACACTGTTAACCCACAGATTCTTTTTGAGGAAATGCCAGTTGCGTATAAGAATGCCAATTGGCATGAATGTAACTTGAACATTTGACATATTAATAGATTTTTTTTCTGAGTGAAATAGATTTATTTTTTACAGAGAAGGCATGGCTGCTTTAGTTCTCCATTAGAGCCCCAGCTTGCAATATCTGTTTGCTTGCAATGATGTCATTAACCAGAAAACAGATGCACTCATGAGCATCAGAAATCAATCATAGCTGTTGGCACTTTAATAAACAGCTGCCTTCTTAAACGGTTTGGAATAAACACTGATCATCACCAGCTCTTTTTGAAGGAATATCAGTAGGTTATAAAACTGCTGATTAGAGGAGGGAAAAACCTTGAAATTATAAACTTAGTGGTTGAAAACCTCTGATTGAGTTATTTTAGACTGTCAGAAGATTTACAGTAGAAAATAATTGCAAGATACTGCCTGCACCATGGAATATCTGTCGTATGGCCACTGGAACGGTGCCTGATATATTCACACCAACTTTCTTCTTCAGAAATGGATTTTATGTAGGGCAATCAATTGTATTAATTTATCAAACTTGAGCACAGCAGAATCTTACTGCTTCATTGCGCAGTTCAGAAAGAATTTGCTTAAAGATACCAAATTCCTTCCTTTGCTCGTGGATGCAAACTAAGAGAAAATGTGTTATCCTCCCTCTTTTCAGGAGATGCTTCTACATTCAGGGCTCTTTTATGACCTGTGTACGGACCAAAGGATTTAGCTTTGAGATAGCAGCTGCAATTCAGAAAAAGTGCCTGGAAAAAGGCGACCAAGTATCAAAGAGTGGCACAGTGAAACAGCACATCACATTTCTCATACCGTACTCAGATTAGCTTCAACTCTACCTCGCTAAGTAGCTTATCAACAGAAGAGATGTAAGAATAATTCTACAGCAAATGCTTCATATGGCTTAGTGACAAAAAGGAGAGATACGTTACAATATATCCCGCTGTTGCTGGTAATCTGCTTGTTCTGGCTTCTGCTGCTGCGGGATGTGCCCCCTCGGCGGCTCCTGGGGGTTTATGTTGGCTGTATTGTGCCATCAGGCCATAATCTCAACCTTTTACAGCGTCGCTGGACCACGCTGGTGTAGCTCCTGGTATTGTTGCAGAAAGTTCCTTGTATCTCTTTGTCATGGTTCTGTAAAAATGTCTGCAAAACAGATTAGAGCTGAGAAAAGGAGTTTATCTGCAAGCGAGGTTGTGAGCTGTGGGAGGCAGAGACACAGGTTTGTCATGGGCCTTTTGTGGAAGGCTTTGCGCTTCAGGACGGTGATCTATGGCTACAGCTTTTGGGGACTAACGCAGACGATGATAGCGATAAAATGGCTTTCATGAAAGTCTTGCTGGATCCTTCGGAAATGTTACTTATCTCACCCAGAGCACCCATATATAGCAGATCCACACGGCGCTCTATTATGAAAAATATGTACTCCAGAGTGGTTACAAATGCTATTTGAAACCATATTCTTCAGTTCCAGGCTGCCATATTATTTTATATTTAGGTCCTCTTTCCAAATGGCTCGCAGAGCTCTACTGAACTGTTATTCAGTGGAATCAGCGTCAGAACCTATCCTTTTCCCCTGGGGTCCTAATCTCTCTCTGTTCCCTGTCCCTGAGAATTTCACTGTGGATGTTTCCTTCTTCTCTCTGGCCACTCGGGCTCTGCCAGAGAGATTTTTCCCCTCAGATCTGATGTTTCGTACTGCTCTAGTCCCTGGCAGCCGGGACAAGGAAAGAGGGAAAGTCCTTAGGGTCTTGTGCATTGAGGAGAGCCAGTGCAGAAGGAATTATCAGAGATTCTAGGGGCCAAACACTAACAAGTTTTTATTGGTCATGTATAAACTGAGATTTTAGGGGATGACACTTGGCAGAATATGAGCAGATTTGGAAAATATATTCCTGCTCTTGTAGGGAGTGCTAATACCTTGTATTGGTTCAACCAGTACTCAGACAAAGAAAAAAAAAAAAAAAGACAGATATTAGGCCTATGAAACCAACCTGAAGAAAGAATATCCCAGAAACATCTTCCATCTCACTCCCCATTTCTCCCATTTAGTCTAATAAAGGAGCATTACTTGAGGCAATCAGACCTGTCTGCCGACAGCAGGAGCTGTGGTGGTCTCTTGGGAAGTTACTCACACTCCCATTTCTGCACAGGAACAACCCCGGGACCTGTAACTGCCTGGCTGAGTGTGGAAATCTCACAGTTGCATGTACGCACACTGTGATTTGTTTTGCCTGTAGATAATTTTGTGGACAACATCAAACAAACCAAGGGAGACTATTCCCACTGCACACTTTTCCCACGGGGAGTGTGCTCCTCGCTGCCTGACTCCTGGATTCCTGGCCAAGCTCGCTAATGCCCCGGACGGCAGCTCTCACGAGGTGGATGACAAACAAGTGCTTTGCTTCTTGACTGTGTATTTAACTATTTTAAATCCCACTCCAGCTTCCCTACAAAAATGTCATAGGAATGCTTTGTTTTCCAAGTTTTGTTGCTGTAAGTGGTTCACAGCTGGCTGTGGGATCTCTTCTGGTGGGTGTTGTCATCGAGGCTGACTGCTCTAAGCCTCATTTACTCTCCAAGAACTTTTCAATGTATCTTAGAAATCCACTTAAGATCACGGTGCATAGTTTCTAGGTTTCATTAGCTGCAATACAAAAGCAGCTTATGCTCCTTTTCTGTTGCGGCTCGGACTTCACTAAAAGCAGCTCTCCAGGAAATGAGCAGTGTGGGGAGCTCACACTGAATTCTGCTATTAACACGGCTCTGTGGTGTCGTGGGAGATATGATTCAGTGCTGCCTCAGATGAAAAATAATTTCAAAGGGAGGTTCCTCTTGCTGACTTATTTGGGTCTGCTTGTGAAAATCAGGACTCAGACTTTCAGCTGGCTCAGAAAAACAGAAAATAAATGAACTGTCCTTTACCTTGGCCTTGCACCCAGGTTATCGGAATAATGAGCTTGTTTCACTAGTTTTGATTATGGGTATCATTTCTCTAGAAATTAATTTTTTCATTGTTAAACTGAATGGCATACTCTAGAGAATTGTATTTCTATGGCATATTTTTAATAACTCCAGATTTATGCCTTCTTTATGTGATGTGATTGTCTGAACTCAAAGGTACTCACGAAGGCAGATCTGAAATGCGGGAGGAGGTGCATAAATTACCCGTTTGCTGAACCAGTCATGGGAGGCAGGATGTATTTTGTGCTTGGTGTTGTTTTCATGTTACAGACCTGGGTTTAGACTTAGCTGCTTGCAGAAAAGGGCACGTTCCCTAGTCCTAGAACCAGGACTATTTTTTATTAGAATCAGTATGACTACCCCAATGATAACATAAGCATAATTTGCTTTCATTTTGGTCTGCGTAAAGCCGTGCACTTCCCTGGATTTCATGCACAATGGAGATAAGACTGTGATGTGGAGGATTGAGGAACAAATCTCCTTTTTGTGTAGTGAATTTCAGAAGAGAATTCAATTTCACAGAGACCTCTGTGCCCGAGTAGTCCGGAGCTCTGTGAAGTGAGGAGTGAAATTCTGGCGGGTCCTTGGCGCTGGCCGTTGCCGCCGTGCCCTTTGCCATCGCTGCCACGCAGCCCTGGGTGTTAAGGTGCTTCAAGAGGAAAAGTAGAGTACAATAGAGAGGGATTGGCAAGAGAACAGCACATAATACAATAGCTGCTCCTTCACCCACTGCCCGTTATTCCATAACCTCCCTCCATGCCTTTGAAACTCTTTTACTAAAGATTGGCCTGAAACCTAACATCTTTTAACCTGGGAAAGTCCATTCAAATTTCATGACTTTTAGCCTGTGTAATAAGCCAGGCCGAATTCTTGTGCTTGAGGAAGCTTTGGATCTGAACTCTCACTTTGTGGCTCAGATCTCCTTCCCTCCTCTTTTTTTATTTCATCATAAGCAGTGAAGGAACAGAACGTAAAGGGCTGCAGCAGATGATTGCCCCACATTTATCTCTGGTACATGTAGGTGTTTGCAAAGTTTTTGTTGGCATGAGTGAAACAGCATTCCCTTTTATTAAGTCTCCCTTCTAATACTGAACCTGTAGTCAGTTCCTGACGGGTGTATAACATAATCTTGGGATTTGCAAAAGATTTAATTACCCCATTATGGGCTAAAGACATTTCTCCCTTTTCCTAACATGGTAAATTACCCACATCGCTCTTGTTTTTTAAGCCATCAACTGGAGATAGATGAGTGGTTGCAGAAGAATGTATAGATTAAAGATCAATTCTGTTGTTACACGTAGAGCAACACTTCATTAAGACCGTACAGACCGCGGTGAGAGGCCGCAGGGCTAATTCATCCCGGGGAGCCGGCGGGTGTCAGACAGCAGTACGTCCCGGGTACCCGTTTCACTGAGGCACCAGCTGTGCATCAGGGTGTAGCTCTGTTTAGTGAGAAGTTATCTTACCGGCATCATCATGTTATGATACGCACCTCAGCAGATAAATGTCATGCATAGCTAATTAATTACTTTAAAGGGCATGTCTTGCACAGTATGTAAATGACAGGGAGACTATACTGCATTTTGCACTACAGTTTATTTTAAATGAAACAGCTTGAAGTTTCTTCACATCAGATTTGCCTAATTTTGCTTAGGGATATGCACAATAAATGTATTAGTATTGATTTTTAACCCCAGCTTTTTATACCTCACAGAATAGAGTCACGTATGAGTGGATACACGTGCATAAACAAGGGTGAGTACCCTGCTCCGCACACCCAACACCCCACCGCTCAACAGGCCAGCAACTCACTGCTGCGTTTGCAAAGGGAATGCCGTTGGGATCCAGGTTAACAGGGAAGCATATTGCGTGTGACTGGAAAGAGGGAGACTCTCGGAAATCAGGCAAGGGCTTCCCATTAGGAATGTTGCAATTTCGCTAGCCAAATCCAGATCAAAAGTGGTCAGTAAGAACATAAATCTAAGCGCCTGTCTACAGCATTCTACATCTCTTGTAGCACCAAGCATAACATTTTCGATGAACTAATAAAGATTATAGTCCAGGTAGTTCTTCTTCTGGGTTATGCTGACCTGGATCAAAGCAGCCGAACTCCCGAATTCGTGATTGTGGCTGAGAACAGTTTTGACATGCTGTAATTTATGAAGAAAAACAAAACTAATGATAATTAAGCTGCAAACCCCACCCCTCTAAATCAGTAAGAAATCATCAGAGCTGTCTTTCCTCGTTCTTCCCACAGTAGCAAGTAGCATACTTGATATCAAAAGAGCACTTTAAACTTAGCAGGGTGGCTTTATTCCCGCATCGTTCTTTTCCACAAGCCTGTCCCTTCAAAGTGAGCCATGTTCTGGGGTGGTTTTTTTTTCACCCATTTCTTTTCCTGCTAAGTTTGGCTTTTCTGGCACTCCTGTCCCAGCGCTCTGCGATGCGCAGGCTGAGGACAGCAAGGCATCCGCTATCAAAGCGAACAGGTTCCCTGGCTTCACGTTGTGATATTGTTTTTCTGGCTACAAAGTTCCCGGTGGTTTGGGAGCCAGGAGCCCACATCCTGCACTCCGTGACTCAGCTTCAAAGTTATGTCTGTTGTTCCAAGAGCCTTTTAAGATGTTTCCTCAAAATATTTTTTTTAAAAAAAACAACTCCATACCTAATGATCATGAAGTGATTGAACATGGCAAACGTGTACCAATTCCTTGTCTTACAAAACTACAGTCTGGAGAAAGAGAGAGAAGGGTGGTTTTGTGTCCTTTCTACTTAGAGCCAAATTCTGGGCCAGGAGAGGGATTTTGGTGGGGAAACAGATTATCTCCCAGCTCCTCAGATCATCTGAAGCTGCTATTGCTCTTTCAACCACACAGTTCTGGGCTTAATTTTTACCTTATTTCAGCTTCCTCTTCACCTTTGGGCATTGATGTAAAGCGGGAGGCAGAATTTACTAGCACTAGAGCTTATTAACATTACTGCCATTGCTCACAAAGGATAACAACGCAAATTATGTGATGAGACTCTCATGTGGTATAAACCAGCACCAGTTTAGTGAAGTCAGTAAAGGTATGACAGTTTGCATCTGCAGAAAGACTACTCCATTAGTCCATTTTACGACTGCAAGTTAATGAGCTTCAGAATCATAAACATAACTGCACGGGTAACGCGAGCGTCGGTGACAACCATCCATATCTAAGGGACACAGACCTCCGTGCAGGGGGAGGAAAGACACGCAGCCTTGTAGGGGCATTAGCAGCAGGAGATCTCCTTGGTGGAACTGAACCTTCCTCTGCCAGCCCTGAAATTTGGCAAATTTGGTTACAGCTGGGTTTGTGGTGTGTGTGTGTGTGTGTGGTTTTTTCCCCTCTGTATGTAGAATATTTAAGCTTATACTGGAAATTTGAATAGTGGAGTCTTTTGGCTGGTACCTAATCTAACTGAACGCTGCCGCAGCGTTACAGATTTCATTTTCATGAATGACTGAAATTTTTGTTTGGAAGCAGTGGCTTGAAATGTATTTTGACTGGGAAAACATTGATCAACCTTATTCTCTGCAAGCCTGTCTTTGTCAGACATTCATGTGACCCAGGCTCATTTTAAGAAATGCTGGACTGTGCTCGCAACTTACTGTGATCTTACACGGTTCTGAGCAGAATAACTTGGGGTGATTTAATCTTCCTCCTCTCTCCCCCAAATAATGCAATTTTCACAGACCCCTCAGGGAGTTAGACACCCAGTTTTCCCTGAAACCTCCCTAAGCCCTTCAGGTTCCTTTGAAATTCCCAGCCTAGATGTGAAATTCTTTCCAGGTGGGATTCTCCAAACAAGTGAAATCAATCCAGCACTTCTTACACTTACACACCTGCAGCTCATTTTCTCATAGGAACTGCTCACTACAAATAGCACAGAGAATGTAATTACATGTAACTTTTTCTATTATTTTTCTATTAAGGGATTCCTTAATGCAAAAAAAAAAAAAAAAAATATCCCACTTTTTTTAATAACGAACGAACAGAGAGATGTCTAAGCATCAAGAGGGTTTTAATTAGAAATTCTACCTGTAAGTACATCTAAACAGTTGGTAGCAGCCATGGAACACTTCTAATTATAATCATCATTTTGTTTTTCTCTCAGGTAGCTTAGCTCATTAATTACTTTAAGAAAATCAAGTCTAGCATTCGATACTACTGTGCAATATAAAATTCAAATTAGGCCGATATCGCTACCAAAATATTATGAGCTGATTTATATTAATGGTATTCCATACACACAGATATCGGTAAGTTATTGTCTATAAATAAATCGGGTGTCAGAGTGCAGACCTTTTGATTCCTGAAATTTACTTGCATGTAGCAAGTTTGTATTAGTCTTTTCCAGGTACTTTTCTCAGTTACCCTGTCTGGATTTCCGTACGCAGCCATCGACTGTATGAAAAACCTTCCCCAGTGAGTACCTGCGGCTGTAAATCCGGGGAGTCTGGGTACCAGCACTCCGCACCCAGTGCCCGACTGCCATCTGCCCCCACCGACCTGCTGCCCCTGGCCATTTGTAGATCCCGGGAGCGCGGGGCTGTTGGCTGTGGGCTGTTTCAGGATACATGAATAGAAAACAGCCCTGAGAGACAAATCAGTCGACAGAAAGCAGTCTGGCCTTTGTGAGAGTGCGTAGAACAAAAGAGAGACATCAAAGTGATGAGGGCAAATGAAGAGTCTGCGAAAGTTTATTTGCTGTAGATGGCAGCTTTCTCTAATTTCCCAATACGGTTTACTGAGCAAACCCTAGCTATCTATCGCACACACAAACACACAGAAAAGCTGGAAGAACTGAGAAATAGGGTTGTTTTAAAAACTGCCAGCTCATCATCAGCTGGGACATGGTCCTTAAGCAGCCCGGGGCCTGAAGTTGAAGGAGCATCTCAACGATCTCAACATTTCTTTCTTGCCAATAGAATCCATTGTAAATAAGGATTATTATTTTCAGTGGGCAAGAGGCACAACATGTTTTATGACCTTGGATGTGTCCCTGCCTTTTGCTGTGCATCAGCAGCCTGCCTTCTCTGCCGAAAAGGGACCTCTGGTGTCCAACGTGGCCGTGTTCATTTCTCTGACAACAGTGGGACGGTCTCTGCTCTGGCATAGCTGAGGTGATTGATTTGGCCAATGCAAATAGGTTGATGTTTATTTTTCCTGTATGTGATCTGTACAGAGCAAAATACCTTCACATATGTGGGCTTTTACTGCCACATTCATGAGAAATGGTGCACTGGGGTATCGATAATGCTGAAGTGCTGCTCCTGTGATGGGTTGTTTGTCAAAGTCAGTCAATAATAGAAGAAACTCCAGGTCAGGAATAAGACTGGCACTAAATTTAATCCAATTTGAGTGGTACGGAGGGGATAAATAGCATGTTTTGCAATTGGTTCATGAAGCTTTATATTAAGTATGTCTATTTCTGGGGTTTCACCTGTTTTGTAATTACTTCTGATCCCAGATGCAGTCTGGCAGGATACGTATTGTCAGTGCAGTAAGCTCAGGACATGACAGGCAATACGATATTCTTTTCCTTCCTTGAAATAATATCCTCACGTGGACAGTCTCTCATGGGGATGAACTTGAATTCTAAAATTGTGTTGGCTAAAGAAGGTCTGAGTTCAGCCTGCTAAAAATACAGCTCCTACATATTTGCTTTACTTTGCTCCTTTATGTCCCATTGACTTAAACGAGGTCGCAAGAGAAAACTGCTTTGAATCAAACCCTGAAAAAACCAGTGCTTTGAGAGAGGCCCAGGCTGCTCACAACGATGCGCTGAAAAATGGGGCTGCACAAAGGTTCCCACCACTGCCCTCCCTCCGATCTCTGCCCGAGCCAGGGAGCTCATGGAGGAACCGAATGGTCCTTTGCCTCTGGCTGCTGCGGAGGGGTTTGATTCCTGTTGGGGGTGGAGGTGAGGCTTCCCTTTCTTGGTGCTGTCAGAGAGAGCCATTGTTGAGGATTTGATGTGAAGTAGTGCGGAGATGTTAAGGAGCCCAACCATCCTTCTGAGGGTAATGACGCGCTGTCTCTTTTTTTTGCCATGCTACGTTCAGTCCAGTCTTCATGTAAATGTGTTATCTGGATGTCTGTTTGATGAGCCCATTATCTATACAGAAAACATCTTTGCTTTCAAGTTAAATATTTTCAGAAGGCAGTGCTCCTTCTGGCGCTTCACTCAAGTTCACTTAGTTCCATGAAGAAAACTAACCGTGAAAAGTCGCTCTACTTCAAGTGACTGCACTGGAATAATTTTGTGCTAGTTTGTCTTAAAGGAGAAAGGAACGCACCACCCTTGCCCCAGCTTTAGAAATGCAGTCGTTCCTCCAGCTTTGTAAATGTTTACCTACTCGTTTGTTCAACAACAGCTTATTTTTGCACTGTAATCAAAGGCCTTGTGTTTAACAGCATTAATTTGACAGTGTACAGGGTTGGCAACGTCCCGCTGTATCTGGTGGTACTTGTTAAAAGGTGCATTGAGCAGCAGAGCTGTATTAAGCTGAACAAGAAGGATGCAGCAATAACAACATCCGTTGACTCACTGGGTGGATGCGGGTCAGACTCACTTGACTCAGAGTCCTCTGACTCTGCAGACCTCAGTAAATCACATACAGGTGATGTGCTGAGCAGGTTTGAGCACCAAAGTCTCCTAAAGGAGCACTTGGCTCTTTGGAATTTCTGTTCTGATTGATAAGCAACAGGATGACTGGAAAAAGTCTGTTCTCATAAGTAAAAAAATCGAAGTACCAATTTGGTTAGGCTTGCCTGGACAAATGCTTCAATAGAATGCTTCAGAGATGCCTGTATTTTGTAAGTTTAACTTATTTCTTTGCAATTTAAGTCTTAAACTAAGTCACTGTGGTATCAGAAACCTCTCACTGAATCCACGGTTTGCTTATTACTGTCAAATTCAGCTGGTATCTATGTTTCTTGGAAATCCAGAAGAATTTCTGTGGGAGATGGAGTGCTTACCCTTGAATAAACCAGGATTAGAATTACAACTAAGGCTGAAATTTAAAGAGAAATGAGGACTCGGGCTTGGAGAAATTTAAAGAGAAATGAGAACTCAGAAGAATGTTCTGAGCTATTTTCTGTTTTCAAGTGCTTTAAATAAGTATCATATTACAGAGGGAAAGTTATTACTGTAAACTTCTTCCAATTTGGTATATAGAATAGATATGTTATCAAGGAGATAAACTGTATTTAATTGTATTTTATAGTTTTGGTTGTGTGTTGCCATCTTCAGGGGGTGGGGTGGCTGGGGATGGAGAGGATTGTTTCTTGAGCCCTTTAGTCTTTAAAAATGTCAGAATCTGTTGCAGTGCTGTATAGTATGTACAACTTTTTCTCTCTGTGATCCAGAAATGATTGTGTTGTGAAATGCCCAAAGCTTAGGAGCTTCAGAATGACTGGAGGGAGTTTACGAAGTATGAAGAAGTACTGAAGTGTGTGTCTTAGAGGCTTTTATATCGGGTTGTATTTGCAGCAATGATGTTCATAAATTCTGTCCTTCATTTTCAAATTATGTACCTAGTAAGTAGCTGGATTGCACCCAAGCAAGTGAAACGTTGCTCACTTTCTCCTCTTCTGCTCAGGACTCTGCATCACAGAGCAGTGGTTAAAAAACCAGCTGCTAAATTTGGCACCTTGTGCCAGCAAGAAGCAGCTTCTCTGTAGTGGAGTGTCTGGTGTGTTTGCACATGGCTGCCTTCTACTGGAAGGCATCGGAGCATCCCAGCTGGCTCAGAACTCCAGCCAAAAGCCAAGGCCTCTTTTTCAAGTGTTTAGATATCTGTGATTTAGTAATTAGAAGAACAGGGATCTATATCTGGGTTTGCTGCCAACACAAAGTTCAACAGTTCAAAGTTCACCAACAGATGAAATATCTTTTCGTGTTAATAAGAGTTTTGTGATAAATGCTAGTGTATTGAGGTTTTTACCTCAAAATGTCTTTTCTGACAACTCCGAAGTCTGAAAGGCTATAGGGTTTTATTATAAATATTAATTTGGTTATATGCCGGTGGGACTTAGCACAGACCCAGCATATGTCATTCTTCATGGGGTTTACGTTCAGCAAGAATGTATGCTGTCAGAAGACATTTATACAGCACATGCTGTGTCCTGGTAACGGCCAACTCACTTTAACAATTGTGTATGAGTTTTGCTTGACAAAAACTGCAGGATTGAATTGACTTTGAATTGTCATTTCCCCTGAATTACTCAAACACACCCGCCCCGCCTCCAAAATATACTTAAATGATTAAAATGACTGCCTAGACAGAGCTGTTAATAAAATGTTAATGAAATCAGATTAAATCAGACCCATTACGGTTTAAACATTAATATTCCCTTATTGAAACTGCGGTGCAAAGCTGTGGGTTCCAGGTGTCCTCCAGGGAGGGGATGTGGTAGAGCAGAAGCCTCCACACCGGTGGAAACCAACCTGCAAGAGAATGTGTAAGATTCGGTGATGCTTATTATAATAATATTATGGCTCCCCTCCTGCCCCCTCATACAAGTGTGCCTGTGCGGTACGGCCTGGGGAGGAGAGGATTGAGGAGGGTTTTCTCCTGGTGAGGGTCATTGCCTCCTCTTTCTCTCCAGGGGGAGGGCACGTGGGAAGAAATGCCGGTGAGACATCTATGGATTGTCTTACTTTGGGAATTTCTGTGGGATGGTCTTAGCACCCTTAGAGACTGCTATTACTGAATCACAGTCTTCTGAAATTTTTATTTCAAATCCTTAAAATGCACTAATCTCGCACTGGAATATCAGTTATTTATATGCCAGTAACCTGTCCCCTTTTTGTCACTGCTTTTCCATACGGCACATATCCATTTCATTCACCCCGACTACCCAGGACAAGCAATGTGTCCACTTTATCATTTTTATTGCTCTCTTCAGTAGTGTCTCTAGTTATCAATGTACCTTCTATAGAGGAGAGCCCTAAAATATATATACTATATCAACCTTGAGCTGAGTTTGTGTAACTGGGAATTAATCACCTCCATGGTCCAATCCACTCCCCTCAGGTGCCAGTGCTCCCAGTTCCTACCAAGTTACTGTGAGGAAAAAGTTCTCAACTCACAAAATATAGTATCCTCTGTCTAGTACTAAAATAACTTATGCTTTCTATATGGATGGTTTGCTACTCGCTCATTTCCAATCTTTCTGTTAGTGTCCTCCTATTACAATACTCCTCCCTGATTTTTTACTCTGATTGACATTCTTTATTTTTATCTTTGTAGAATTTTGTTTCTGTTATTTTTTCCTGGTCCTGGAAAAAAAAAAACTGCCTAAAAAAGATTACCCTTGATTTCTGCCCATCATTTAAACTGTATTTCCTGTAAGCTTACTATCTATTCTCTGTTGTAAGTGTGGCGATTTCCAGAGCCTACCCAGTTATTCTCTGTAGATAAACCCTAATTTGACTGGGACAATAGTGAATGAGATACGGCACCATGAATATGGTTATTGCTTTCATCAGCTGTGTTATCTAACAAAGCAGACAGAAACATGTCAGACAACTGTATGTACGAAGGACTCAGAAAGATAAGTAGAGTGTGATTCACCACCAGCGGATGACAAAGGTTAGCAAGCAAAAAGCAACAAGCCTTTACCTCCTTCTGCCAGAGATCAGAAGAAAAATAGTCCTTTGCCGTGTGTGGCCAGAGCAAGAGTTTGTGTGTTACTTACCTGCATTATGGGTATTTGTCATTATAATGCTTTTATGGGTGTTTCATCTAAGGCAGCACAATATATAATGTCACAACAACATACCGCGATGAGCCTGGGAATCTTTGCAACTGCCTTTGCTTGGGAAGTGCTGGCTGCCCGGCAGAGCTGGGGCTCATGGAATCCTTTGGATTTATTTCTAGGAAAGTTATGGCTTGATTTCTTTAATCCTTTCTAACTTCTAGTTGGTAGAGGAAATAGTAATTTGGGTTCTAATCCAATCATGAGGATACTCCTTTTAGATTGGACCCTTATCAGGCTATTCCATTTAATGTCACTAAATAAGATGATTGGGAAACAATGTAATGTGCCATAAATTGTCTCTGGTTGTTTGACAGCACACGTTGTATTTGTCTGTGCTTAAATACAGCTCTGAACCATGACTGGGAGACGTGGGAATATTATCAGGGAATGATTCATAGCATTAGATATTACCCTCCTCTTGCAACGCATCTTCTCTGTTACACTCTTTTGTTTTGGTTTGTTGTTGGGGTTTTTTTCCCATTTGTCGCATTAATGTGAGCTGCGAGCAGAGTTCCAGAGGCAATGTATTGCGTACAGGAGTTGCTATAGAACATTAAGTCCATCCCATAATTAAATGCTCTATCTATTTCCTTGTAAACAATAAGACCATAAAGGAGGTAATAGAAAAAAATGATGTCCTGAGCATAATGGTTTATACAAAATATGGCCAAAAGATCACAGCATTTCAGCAGGCGGGAAGCGCCGGGTCCTTTGGCTTTGTCCTTAGCCCCGTAACGTCAGTGTCACCCGTGGGCTTTTGAGCACAGCAGATCGTCTCTTCACGGGCTCTGGGCGTTGCGTGGCAAGGGTTCCCCAGCTCATGAAAGAAAGAATACATTTCTCTGGATGCAAAAGTACTTTAAAACGGGAGTTTTGTAATCAATTTAAAAGCTAGAGCTGAATTAGTATTAGATTTTCCTTATGTTTAATTAAGTCTAATTAAACAATGCAGACATCTTCCTGTCACCTGTGGTGTGATTATGTTAAATATTTAATGCTTGTGAAGGATTAGACTGCGCATCTAATCTATATCTAGCAATCTGTTCTCTCTCTGGAGTATTTTTTATTTAGTTCTGCTTTTGTATAATGAGTTGCATTTCAAAGGAAATTGTTAAATACTTTGGTGGGAAGGGGGACATGTCACGCTGTACTGTTTGGAGAGGAGAGTGTTGCTAACAAGGCGTGCACGGTGGTGGCTGCAGCTCTGCCGAGGTGGGGCAGCAGGGATCTCCCGTTCTCTGCCTTTCTAGAGGAGGAGGAAACAAACCCAAAGCTCTCTGTTTGCTTTAGGAGCGTGGGTATCACCCCTCTTCCACCGCACAGCCAAATGATTAAGGGCTTTGAAAATCAGAACACAGGGTTCACATTGGAAATATCCCTTGCAGCGTGCACACATTTCAAGGTTGCACATTTCTTAGACTTGTTTTCCCAAGGGGCTGTCAACTGTGTAATAGAAAAATGTATTTGTACATCTCTCCCCTTCCGAGCCCCCCTCCTCCTTCCTAATCTTTGCACTGCCTCTAAACGCAGGACTGCATTTGTGTGTATCTGGTCACCTCTTGGGATGAACCCCTCTAAAGGAGAGGCCAAGGATGTGTTTCTGAGAGCAATTGCTTTAAAAGATGGACATTTGCATCCGGTTCTAATAATCACCTTCTGTAAAAAAGCCAGTTGGAAAAAATTATTCAGCTCTTCATCAAAAATGGGTTTAATATATTCTTATTCATGCTATAAAAAGCACATAAAAATACTTCTCTGGCAGTGTATTTGCATTAGCCATTATTTGCATCTAAGGACAAAAGACAAATTCACATAATTATTTTTCAATTGGTTGGGTCTGTGTCTGTGTAATCATTTTTTCACAGTGTATGAAGCCCTTTTTCAATAGACCATAAGAGTAATAGCTATTTCTTATTTACAACTTGAGGAGAAGATCCAGCAACCAGATTTTATTATGCAGAGTGAACTTTTCAAAATTAAATTAGCAGAGCTAACGTGGTGGCCCATAGTAAACTAATTAGTTGTTAGACTGTTGGCAGAGATAGCATCAACTCTTTCAGGCTTCCTAACAAACATACTTAAAAATGACAAGCAAAGGTTGTTTATTGCACTTTGGTTCAGCATGAAAGTACACGTCCTCTTTAGTCAAAATGAGAAGGTAATATCGTAAGAAGCGGTGAAGGGACAGAGGAAATAGCCCCCAAAACCCCGCTGATCAAAAGCAAAGCCCGTCAGATGGTAAGAGGCTTTCGTTACTGCAGTTTAAGTAGCTTGAACGTCGGTAGCTTTATGATCCCGCAATGAGCCCACCTGCTTCGGTCTGCAGGAACAGTCCAAGGTTGAAGGGGACTGTGTGGGACGGGGCTCAGTGGGGAAACGCCACTCAAACAAGCCCCCAACCCACTGATGTGCTGCTGGGGGGGCTGTGGCTCCACTCGTGTCTTCCCGGCACCTGGTGGGAGGAGAGATCATCCATATGCAACAGCCTAACGGGCCTTTCACAAGTGACTTTGCACTTATGTAAAATTAATAGGGTATTCATTATGAAATCCATGCAGCATCTTATTAAAAGTGCTCTGTCATTGAAAGCAGAAGGTGGAGGCTTTTTAAACTGGGGTTTTGTTGCCCTCTAGTGAATGAGGTCAGCATTATGCATGGGAAATTATTTTGATCGCTGCATAATTAATGTGTTCTGAATTGGTACAAAAGTGCAGCCAAATTGCATCCTGTTCCCACTTGAATTAGCTAACCGAGAGATACTGTTCCTTACAACAATGGGTCGCTTCCTTCCCTCAGCTTTTTTTTTTTCTTTTTTTTTTGCAATGAGAATGCATGATTGTGTGGGTATCGTGATAAGGCAAGGTAGCCAGAGACAAGGAATACATCAACTAAATGGATCTGCAGCGCAGAAGCTTTAATGCATTGGTATATACTTAATATGTCTCCTGAAAAGAATTTCTAATTATACTGTCATGGCACAAAATGCATTTTCAATAGTGATAAATTATGCCATCATTTACTTTCTGAGAACATGCTGAGATTTATGAAAGATTACTGCAAAATTATCATGCAGGGATAAAAAAAGCCAAATGCAGTTATCATTGGCATCAGGAAAGAAAGAAAGAAGGGAAAAAATCTTTCAATAGTGAAAAGTCTAGCAGAGTTGATAAAATGTTATGCAGCATGAAAATATGATGCTGTGGAATGAAATTCAGCTGTAGTTTGTGCTCTCTCTCTGACTCTGTTACCTGCTTAGAGGAGGAGGTTGTCTCAGTCCTGTCTGGAGTTGGAAGCCAAAGGGTCTAATTCTTCAGTGACTAGAACTTGACATTTTTGCTTATCCAGTATAAAACCAGTGTGAAGTAACATCAAGCCCCAGAACAGCACATGAGAAAATACGAACTTATTCTTGGTGGCCTTCACTCCGAACAGCCACCAACTCAACCTGAGCTATCGAGAGGGCGTGTGTAGAGGCTGCTGCTATGGAACATACGTTTGTTACATGGGACTTGAAATCCACGTTCTAAAAGTTTTCTAGGTCTTTTTATCTTTATTCCTCACTTATTTTTTAAAGAAATCTACAGAATTGATGTCATTTTGTCCAACCCACGCTGCCACTGCCACAGCCTGCAGGACACATCCCAGCCCTGCAGGCTCAGCAATGGGCTCCACCGGCTCCAGCAGCAGCCTCGGCTGCTCCAACAGCTCCTGCGCTTTCCCGAAGAGGAGCGACTCTTCCATGCTCCCTGCAGTCCCTTGGGATTTTTTTCTGCAACACATACAGCCCCAAAATAAGGAAATTCTGTTCTTCCCTCCACGCATCCTTCTACCAGTTCCTTTCTGAGCTGGTGCTTCCCTCACTCAGAGGTATCTATTATGGACTTGGATCAGAACCTTTTTTTTTGTAATAGGATTTTTCTTCTGTTTGTTCTAATGGGATTGGGAACAAGATTTATATTTTCCTGGTAAAGGCACCGCAGTCTGGTACAAGATTAGAGAATACAGAGATGAAAGAACAGCTATTAAGGATGAAGGTAGCCCCCAATGGTGCGGGGCTGGGTAACCCGTGAGGTCAATTAGGGGTTCGGATGAGGCTCGGAGAATGACAACCAAGTCCTTTATTGACCACTCTGGGAGAAAAACGCAACTTAGAAGCAAGGAGATAAATAAAATTTTATGGTGTTTGCTGCACTCCATGAAAAACAGAGAACGGGTAAGGATCAATATTCTCCAAATAGAAAGGACAAAGTTAAGGGGAAAGGTATTGCTTTCCAAGGCACTGTGGTGTACACAAAACAGGGGCACAAATTCTGAATTTTCCACACAGCCCAAGCTTTGCTGCCAGCCTGGGGGAAGCCGTGTGGGCTCCCGGGTTCACTCCCAGCTTCCTGTGCAAAGCGATGGTGATCTCAGCTGTAGACTTGTGCAAAACGTGCAATCTGATTTTCTGAGAGTGCATGAAGGGTTCCTAGTTTTAATGCAGGTTGTTGGGTTTTTTTTAATTACTGACTACTTAGACTACTCTTACCAGACTGGATGGGGTAGTTGGGAGAAATGGGACATTTGATCAAAATTCTTATTTGGAATAAGTCAAATATACTCAGCCCCAGCAGTCTCACTGAATGGAAAAGGCCTTCCCAATAAAACAAGATGTCACTGAGCATAATGATAATAGATGGCATAAGTAAGTAATCCATTCACAAAAAAAAAAAAAAGACTTAAATAAAACAAAATACAAATATAACTCCGAAGTGTATGAGCTGCTTGTTAAACATCCCAAAGGTAATGCAAAGAGCAGGGCAGCCTGTCTTTCAGAAAAGAGCTGCCTTCATTGTCTGCTGCTGTATGAGAGATTTCCAGCTAATCCTCTGTGGTCCCATTCTAATTTTCCACCTATTGGCTGTTTTTATTTGCTCAGCTATTCACTGTAACAGCATTTTCAGTACTGTCACATGGTGAATGCAGTCAGGGTAATATATGGTAGAGAGTTCCCAGCCAATAATGTCACTACCCCTGTTTGTTCTGCAGCGTATGTGATCTAAAACCAGAAATGTGAAATAAAAATGTATATATTATTGACTGAGATGTTAGAACATGAAAGCAGATTCTGATCTTCGCTGTGCTAATGTAGGTGTGAGGTGACAGTATTGACTTTGGTGCAATTCGATGGCGTTTTGTTAAGCATAACCGTTTAGTTCAGGCGCGTTCCATCGGCTTTGCTTGACGTATGCGGCTTATTCTCATAACCTGTGGCACCTCGCTCTAAATTGCTTTTCAACGTTTTAGCTCTATTTTAGCCACTACAAGACTTTTTCTTATGAACAAAGGTGATTGGCAGTTGTTTTCATTAGCCCAAGTTAGCAAACAGAAAATCCATCTCTTGTTCTGAGCAAACTCTTAATTTTTCAAGAAGTTTTTCCCTCTAGTCATTAGCAAGTGCTCCTGGCCAGCTTTGGTATATTTTATAAAGACATTTACATTCATCTTCTTCATGGTTTACACTTGTTCTCTAACATTTTTATCACATGGTGAATTTTTTAAAAATATTGCTGGCTTCCTGTCTGAGTCTACATAATCCCTGGAAAATTCTAACTAGAGGGGATGCCATTGAAAGTATTGTTTTCTGTCTATGAAATTGAACATTGTGCTTACGTTAAAAAATATTATTGCAAATATTACAATGAAGGTTGAAAGTGTTTCCTAAATACAAGCCCCTGAAGTAGTTGCCATGTTGTTGTTAACAAAATGGAAAGCAAAATGCTTTCCTTTCTCTATCTGTTTATTAAATGCAGAGGTGATAATTGCTTTGGTTTGTTCACAGCTGGCACTAGATGATAAGTTTTATTTTCATTAACCATGGAGACTGCTGCCATATTCTCCAGTTTTTTCAGATATAGTCACAGCTGATTTTTGTATCTTTAAAATGAAGGCTGTTTGGTCCGAGGAAGTGTATTGAATATTTTTGTAATTGAAACCCATTAACGAAAATTTCTTTTGATGGAAGGCGGTATTTTAAGGGTTGAGTATTTTCTCCCTCTATTCATTAATGAAAGCACAAGTGGACCCAATTTCAGAGTCCAATATCCCTGGACCGGGAGAAGTGATCTGATCGGCCGGTCACTGAAACTCTCCAGTGCAGAAACCCGTGTGTCATGAGGTCAGAGCACATCTATGACGATAAAATTAGGTGAATTCTTTACACTCTGGGGTTTTTTAACATTTCTAGTCAAATGTAGCTTTAAAAGATAAAGTGATCCTGAATGCTTCCACACTCACTAGTCTTCACTTTCAGCTCATTTAAAAATGAATTATCATTTTCTTTATATTTATTGAAATGTATTTATTAATTTGAATACAATTTATGCAGAACAAATATTAGCTCTAGCACAAAATGACCTACTGAGCTCAAAGTCTGCAAAATAAAAAAGGAAAGCAGTTGTGCTAATAAGATCTGGCTTCACTTACAACACATCTGCAACATGAATCACTAGAAAAACTGCTTGTTTCTGTTACTGAAGGGACTTAAACCAGGACATTACCAACCAAAGAGAGATAATTTATGCGTGTGCATTTGCTCGCAAATGGCTTTCAATACAATGAGTAATTAAGGAAGTCATATCTCACCGTGGTGTTTCCAACACCCACGAAGCACTTATTTCCAACCCTACCTCAAAAATGTCACCTCATCCCTAGTGAACTCTGGCACCAGGATTGCTGGGGAGCTCTCGAGGGCTGCTGCGTGGAGTCGGGCCAACCTGCAAATTATGCTCCGTCTTTGGCGGGGGGGAGCAACGGAGTCAGAACTTGGAGTTGCTTGATCCATGCAGACATCGTCTGATCAAAGTTGTGAATTCTCACCGTGCGCCCATGTAGCCTGTTGAAATTTTGTCATTGGAAAACTGGAGTAAGCAGATCTAATCCGATGTCCCAGAGTAAAATTTAGTTTTGAATGGTTGCACGTAGAGATTGTAAAAGTTGATGCAAAATGGTTTGAAGCAGATGGAGATCCGTAGAGTCAAAGACTAAAGCGCAGCGTTTGATTTCATTTATAGTGATGGATTTGAGAGGGGGAACAGATTTTGTGTGTTCCTAGGTTAGTGGGGCGGCTCTGATTTGAGCCAGTGCAACTTGGAGGCAAAATTTTGCCTAACAATGAATTATTTTGAATGAAGGCAGACAATATTCAGATTTTCACACACACAAACCCCTGAGAATGCTTTCTCTGGGGAAAACTGCAGTCGATAAAAAAAAGAATAAAATTTGAGGACTTCATTCTTCTAATACCTGCAAATTGGGGGTAAAAAATAATTATCTTTGCTGCTCTAATATTCACACATTTTCTCAGTCAAGAAGGCTCTGATCTCCAGTGAGATTCTTTAGAAACTGTACGAGTACAAATAAAGAAAATGGATGCTTGTTGTCATCTCTTAAAATCTGCAGTGCTTGCTTCATTAAACCCCATGCAAAATCTGAACTGTTGGTTCATGTATAGGTCGTTTCCTCCCTGCAATATTTTCCAGTCTTCTTTTCTATTTGTTCTTCCTTCTTATTAGTGATTCTGAGAGTATTTGGTACCTTGTGCACATTTTTTCTTATTAAAAATATAGAAGTAAATATTGCTCTTAGCTCTTTTGGAGTAAATCCAGAATTAACTTAATGCTGTCATGGAGCTTCCTTCATTTTTGTAGTGCTATATATCAGTGCTCCGAGCCAGAGTCCCTGCATAACATAAAATTTAAATTCTAGACAACAAAAATATTTCAGTGAAATGTTTTTCCATTTTTTCCATTAATCAAAATAACACGTTTCACAGAAACACAGCTCTGATCATTCTCTTTGTGAAAAACTGGAAATGGATTATCTTGTTATAAAATGTAAATCTCTGGAACCTGAATGACACATTTCAACTACCCACAAATCAGATTCTCTTTCCCAATAAACTTCTTTTCTGGTTTTGTTTTGTTTCATTATAAAAACCTAAAGCCTGTCAAAGTCTCAGAATGACACATACAACAGAAAATCAGATTGCTGCCCACCTCTATTAGTTTCTATAATAGTCTTCAACTACAAGTAGGAAAAATGAAGCATTAGGAACAAAACTGTTTCAATGACAAGATGCATCTGAACTTCTTATTTTCTGACAAATAAGAAGAATATCTTTACTTTTGCCTTTGCTGCTTTCCAGTTTTCTGACAGTTATTTCTCTGCCTTCTTCAGCGTCAACAGAAATGAAAATATAAAGTGTGATTTAAAAACGGCAGACACTTTTCTGTGCTGTGTGACTGCGCACACCCAGCCCGGGAACATTCCTTGGGTGGTACCAATTAAAAACACACGTTTATCAAGGCTTTTTATCTGACCGTGCCTAGATACGTGTTTATAATAAGGTGGAGTGCATTTTTGGGAGCAGTTTTTCCTCCCTGGGAGCAGCAGTGGGTCGGTGTGCGTCTTGCTTGACAGATAAGGGTGGCATTCGCTCGAACAGGATCATCAAACCCAACACACTTTGACAGAACAGGCTTCATAAATAATGTGCATCGGTTTTTACTCTGTCAGTGTAAATGTATATCCTCCAGTACTGGTTTCCACTTGTTTCATCTGGAATGTCTAAGACTAATGAATAAATCATACTCCTGTATACATGTATGTATGCATATGTATGTGTGTATATTTATGCATAATTCATGCCATAAATATCTATTTTGGTCTGGCACAGAGACCATATATAAGAGTGGAGGTGTGCTGTACGGACACCGGGCTCTGCTTGACCTAAATGATTAATTGAGTTTCAGATGCTGCAGATTATTTCATTTAGCAAGAAAAATAGACGAATGCAGATTATGTCAATGCAGCCCTTTTTTCTTTTTTCTTTTTTTTTCACAAAGAACTTGAAGCGTTCCTGATCACCACTGGAAGGTTCTTTTGCTTATCACTCCTGGCTGTTTCCAGTCATTAATTGGCCCCAAATCGCTCATTAAGTTTTTCTTAGCCTGCCAGTTCTTCTAAGCTGTATGTGGTGCTTCCTTCTGCCTTCTCTCTTTGGTTCTCTTGTCACATAAATCTTCATAAACAAGAGTCATTGCCTTCCCTTCCATGTGTCTTTCTCTCAAAGAGCGGCGTTAGCCAGGGTCTTGGGTTTGTTTCAAGTTTCTGGCTCCATACAGGGGCATAAATTGTTGACATGTTCCCTTTTATTTATAAAATGCATTTGAAGAACATGAACAAAACAAGAGACACATTTTGCTTGGAGCTCCATTTCTTGGGCAGACTTTACACCATTTTACTTCACTGATATTTAACCAGCTTGTGATTTAGTACTCAAAACCGGTAACTTCAGCCTATAATTTAGCCTCTCGTTACCGCATCCTCATACGGCCTTCAGCTTTCCCTCTCCGTTCCCTCTTCCTTCTCTCCCCAGGATAAGAGACGGTCTTTGTTTTATAAATCACCGTGCAAATCCCCATTGTTAATTTGCAAGCTATAATTTACACAGTGCTGCAACATTTCACTACTGAAGCACCTGGGAAAAAAAAAGAAAAGCTGCATAGAAAACGTGCAGTATTGGCTGGAAATCAGCCCACAGGATTGTGGGGTGCAGAGTCCAGTTTCCTCTGTTACTTACAGAAAAAGAAGATAATTTAGATCTCACTGATGTGTAATTAGTACCCAACAAGTAATATCTTCATTGGACAAGAAAGAGGGAATGGAAAAGAGTCCTCAAGAGAAAGGTCCCTGACTAGAGCTGTTGGCACCAGCACTGGATGCTGTTGGATTTTAGCAGATACGATACTCGAACAGAGGCTCTTGTCCCACAGCACATAAACGCCTGTGTGCTGCGGCTCCCAATGCACTAATTACTCTGTTTAACACAAAGACATTTGTGAAATAGTATTTGGGAAGAAAAGCCGAGCTGTGTAATCTATATGCTGTGGGACTCCTGCTAATGCTGAGTCCCAGACCAAGTGCCCTCCACATGAGAAGAAATGACAAATGGCTTTTCTACTTTGTTCTTTTTTCATTACATTTGACGTGCAGGATGTGATCTGTGGAACATTTGCAGCCTACCTTGTTCTCCCCAAAATACGGACCAGTTCATGACACTCAGTGCCAAGTCTCACGGGCCTTTGGTGTGTTCTGCTGCTGGTGGGTGAAGATTGGAGCAGTCGCTGCCGAGCCGCGCAGGGGCTCCGGTTGCCCTTTGGGCGGGTGATGGAGGCACGTAGAGGCTTGGAAGGAACATGTGCATTTCCCAGTCAGCTCTGGGCAAACTGGTCTGGCAGGGAAAAGGCAAAACTCATTTCTAATTGAATGTTACACCAGAGGGGGAGAAACAAGAGGAAGAGACCAGTACTTATGTGACGCTAAATCCTCCCTCTGGTTTCTTCTGCACAAACTGCCCCGGTTTTGAGTGTGAGAGAACCCTCCTGCGCTGGCTCTGTGTCCCCTGCGCTGCCTCAGCCCGTCTCCAGGGATGCCCAAACCGGGCTGGGGGGGAGGTGGGGAGCGCCCAGCGTGCAGTGAATTCCCCCCCGGCTACGCGAGCGGAGATAAACTGCATTTGACCTGGATAAACTGCCCAGAACTCACCGGCAGCATTTCAGAGATGGGACTGGGTTTGGGCTTGTTGCTTTTGCTGTTTTCTTGGCGTTTTGCTTTTGAGGGAGGAAAAGTAGGTTTAAGTTATGATCAGAAACTCTGCAAGTTTGGAATTGTTTGACAAATCCAATATATTGCTTGCAAAGTTTGTGAAACATCAAACTACAAGAGGTTGGAACATCTACAGTAACAAGTAAGCAGCAAATCATGACAGAGTGAGTGAGGAGGGTGTTAAATAAAGTCACAACAAAACCTGTCACAGGTTTTCAGATGAGCTTTGGAAGAACACCTGACAAGTCCCATTAATAGCAGCAGTTATTGTTTGATTACATTAATGCTCTGAATGCAAAGGGACTGTTATTTTGCCTTGCTCTCTTTGTAGGAAACGGTGTTTTGGTCGCTGTATCCTAGTTTGTGAAAGTTGATGAGCGATTTTATTTTCATATTAATTTACGACGTCCCTTTTCTATGGGGAGATGATTTTATTTTGACAAAGCGCAGCGGCACTCAAGAACTCCTAATATTTAATGTATAGAGAAGGTCATGAATTCACATCCATGCTGGGGCCAATATTACAGTATATGCCAGAGATGGATGGACTTGTGTTCTGCTGCACCACTAAGACACTAAATCATAAGGTGCTACTTTTCACCTTGCTGAAGTTGTAAAATGGATATAACACTTCTTTATATTGAAAGATCCAATTAGGGATGGGGAAGATCATACAGAGTTGGGCTTCCCAAAAGCTGGAACTACCTCTCTTGGGCAGCTGAGACGCCTTTTGGGGAACACTTCAGGGGTTTTCTCCTTTCCTGTGCTTCTTTCCTTTGCCCCATCTTGCTGTGAGATTTGACAGGCAAACCTTAGGCAGCAGCTACTTTTCCGGAGGTTCCCAGCACGTTTTGGTCAGCGTGGAGGGGAATATCCCGAGCACAGTATGGCTTGGCCTCTTCCCCTCCCAGCCCGGGAAGGAGCAGCCTTTGCCGACTCTTGCTTCGAAATGAAACTGCTTCGCTCCTGGGAGCTCAGCACTCCCCAAAGTCCCGAGAGCTGGTAAATAGCAAAGCTGTATTTGTTATATTTGGCAAAACTGGAGTGGGCTTAAGTGTAAAGGCCAATTAAGTGTACAGAGGAGAGAGGAACAAAATGTTAGGGACAAACAAGTTTGCAGGAGCTGGAGAAACTGTCACGCTTGGCAAGGCAGGGATGGACGGGGGTTTACTAGGAGGTGGGTTGTTGGATGGGGTTGACTGTCTCTCCAGCCAAGTCTTTAATTTTTACTTTTGTGGCCTAATTTGTGTTTGACCAGTAAACAGATCAGTGACATTAAACAGATTTTTAAAGAAACACAACAATTTTCTGTCCTTCCATTCTTTCTTTTTTTACTGATTTCTTCCTTCATTTGGGATGATTTCTGCCCTTTTCATCTTGTCCTCCTCTCCTGCTTGTCTACATTTTTTCCCCATATCTTTTGGATACTTAATATTAGAAAAGCAGCTAGAAGATTTAGGAGACCTTGGTCCTACTAGGTTGCCTTTTCTATGAATGCTGGTATCAGAGGAATCCCCTCCTTTCTTTCACTCCCCATAAAGGGGGATTCGGGTACTCGGCCCATGACTATAAACTCGCTGGACTCTTCTGCTGGGAAGAGTTGCTGTTTTCGTTTCATTGACCCTCCACTTGACCGATCTGCCCTCATGTTGGAGGCAGGTGAGGAAGCATTTTAGTATTGCTTGCTCTGGGGACATCAGACATTTAACATTAGCTATAGATAGTTATGTGGCTTTTGCTAAGGCTATTTCAGATTAGTCAAATCGACTGAGCGTATATGGACTAATCACTGGTTAGCAAACATCCATGTAATCTAACCAACGCTGCAGTTCAGTTGGGGAAAATATCCTGAAGCTTGTTCTGCTTTGGTAAGATTGCATTAATTTCTTTTGATTTATTTCATAAAGTTGGATTTTTTTTGTTCCATTTTTGGTTTAGTTTGCAGGGTGTTCACCTTGCATTTAAAATTTGCAGACTCTTCAGTCCCCCTCACACCTTTCTCAACAATCTGCCTTTTACAATATTCAAAATACTGTAGTGGCCTAAACGTGAAATGGCTTCGAAGGCTTGGGGAGCACAGATTCAAGCTCTGATTTTTACAGTTACCATCTTTATTTGCTGAAACAAATGGGACACAAATGGGCCACAGGCCATCTGTGTCTCCAGTTGCAATGAGCACCTTCACAGAGACTTCATAAGCAAATTTTTCAAAATTGTTTCTACGTAGATTGAGGGGTTTTATCCTGCATTTGGGTCCATGCTTTATAGTATATGAATAGAATAACAGACTCTCTGATAATATGAGATATATATATATATCTTTAATAAATTATTTAAATTCATTTAGTTGTGGGCATAGAATAAAAAAGAGATGCAGAGAATACTAAGCAGCGGGAAGAGGGATTGGTCTCTGGGAGTCAGGGTTTGTTTTTTGTGTTTGGTGCAAGTACGTATCGTTCAGCAGCAAAATGTGTAGTAGTTACAGCACTGGTTGATTGGATAGTTAATAACTTTGACACAGAGAAATTAACAAAAGAAAACAGATGGCATTTCTAATAGTAGTTAAAGGGAATAATTGTTCTATCTAGCAATTGATTGAATAATATGTCAGGCAATATCAACACCAAAAAGAAGGTAAATGCCAAACAAGTAAATGAAACAATGATAGCTTTTGAAGTTGTAATATTTGATTGGGAAAGAAATGAGCCTGGCATTACGTAGGGACTTTTCTATGTAGAGAAATTAATCAATGTAAATACATTGGTGTAATTTTTTTATACCTTTCAAAGCAACATTAGCCAAACAAAGAA
>JAOXNO010000005.1:1512991-1548446 GCA_028565335.1 Limnodromus scolopaceus
TTCTCTTCTCTTCTCTTCTCTTCTCTTCTCTTCTCTTCTCTTCTCTTCTCTTCTCTTCTCTTCTCTTCTCTTCTCAGGGTGACCTTAAACTAATTTAATCTATGTAGATAAAAATCCCCATCTTCTACCTAATGAAAAGATAAGATAAACCCACACAGATTTGAGGTGTATGATACACTGTTATGTGCTTACAAACCAAAATGTATTGGCAGCAGCCCAAAAGTGTCTTAGAAGATACACAGAAATAAGATAGACATGTAGAAACAATTATTGATCAAGACCTTTTGTACTAGGAGCTAAAGTTAATAACATTTTATATCAAAATCAAGTGTGGATCCTCGGGGTGAGAGATGTATTCTGAAAATGTTTACTCATACTTTGCTATGCGCAGGCTTGTAAGGAAGCCATTAAAACCCAGCAGCATGGGAGCAGAAAAATGAAAGATCACAAAAACTTTGGAAATCTAAGTGCTAATCACTCATAATTTGTTCTTTAAGTTAATGTGGCTACATGTGACCAAACACAACTAGATTGGATTTTTTCTTTTTTAATTTAAAATTCCTTGGTACACAAACCAACCATTTCAGGAAAGAACAGTCAGATTATGGTATTTGCAATTTGCAGGTGTGAAAGGGATGGCAGAGGTGATATCACGATGCTCAAACTGAACACAGCTGAGTTACCGGGTGCAGCGTAACCTCATGCAGAGGAGACTGCAGTTCATTGAAGGTACCGTCTGTAAAACTGGTCTGAAGGAAGGTTTTACCGTGAGCGTTTTGGGTCTGTTCTCTGCCAACTGAAGTAACTTTGCTCCAGATTGAGACAGCTGTGAACAAGGGAAGAGCCCACAACACCGGCTGCATTTACACATTGACACTTGGAACCAACCTAACGATGTTCCCGACGTAAGTTCAGAGTCACAGACAATTCCCAACGCCTGGAACACCAGGCGTTGGGAATTGTCTGTGACTCTGAACTTACACGTTCACAGCAGGAGGTCTGAAAACAATTTCCAAAGGTTGCGATCAGTTGCTCGCTGCTCAAAGGTATCTTTGCACGTTTGTAGGTATTCTCGCTCTCATTTCAAATTAGTGAAATCTGTGTCTTTCTTTGGGCCTGGCCAACTGCAGGCACGTTGTTCCTGGAGGGACAGGTACAGGACATTGTTCCTCTCATGTACAACTATGACTGGGCTGGGTTTTTTTCAACTAGAATTATTTTCTTCTTTCCATTTCCTACCCTGCAAAAACATGCGTATAATATTTCATTCTCTTTCTTCTTACAAGCTTTGCTAATTATACTACAAGTAAAGGCCTTACTCTTTCCTTTCTGTTAGGTTTGAAAAAAGATGCTTAAAGATGGCATTACCTTTAGGAAAGATTTCTGACAGAAGAAATTTCTATTCTCCCAACAACACTCAAGGCTAAGTTTGTTTTGATTGAACACTCTTCAAATGGGTTTTTTTTTGCCTTTATATAAAAGAATAGCTTTCCTTCGAAGGAAAAATGATATCTAAAGTCTCTCTCACACTTTGTATGTTTCCTCAGACACTATAAAGAATATTTCTTGTTTCAGAACAAAAAAGGAAATGAAGGTGTTCTCAGTTTCCCAGGTATCTGATCTGCATAACTGAAAACTGACAAATGGGCATTAGTAAAAAATCCAGAGTATCTAAGTAACACAGGATTTCACCTCTTGTGCCAAATTAGGAGAAAGTGGATTCCTTAAGTCTTATACATTGGAAAAATGTGCTTTTTACTTTTTTCCTCTGTAATCCTCCTCACAATTGGCGATTGCACAGCCCTTTTTTTCCTAAAAGGCATTTTTAAAATAGACTAATATCAGGTCTTACATGAGCTTTGAGACGCCCTAAAAATGCCATGGATCTCCCCAAGCAGGGCAGCATTCACTCTTCCAAAAGGGTCCAAAGCACCATGGTGAACCACAGTTAAAACTCGTGATCATTTCATATCAAAATAGCCACATTTTTTCATATTAGGGATGCAGCTTTTAGTCTGCAGGATTGTGAAGCATCTTGCCAGCGTTTCAGCTCTCCTGTGTCACTTCTGAGACTGAATTCTTCCTCCCCTCGTCAGACGAAATCCATATCCAGCACCTCTGAGCACCCTGAGCTGCTCCCACAGGATACAGCCTGGACCAGCTCATCCTTGGAAGATCAGTGCTGGACTGAGGTATTTGGCAGCCTGATTCTAGATCGTTGCTGCAATAACAACATCCCTTCCTTTGTTTACAGGTGGGAAAGCTTCACCTGCTCCCCAGTGTTCTGTGCTGAACAGAGTCCTCTGGGCTAAGCAGGAGACCAGAAGCTATGGAAGAAGCAGAAGGGAACCGGAGGGGAGCCCTCTTTCGCTCAGCAGTTCTCAAAGCAGGGTTTCCTGCAGTCCCATGAGGCAGAGCTGATGGCAGTAGGGATCCTGCGGGAATGGAGGCAATAGGCTCCACAGGGGAAGGTGGGCTGCTGCCTTTGACCTTGGGAGTAAAGTCTTCTGGTTTTCCATGTGGTTTTCCCGATGTAATGGGCCCTGCTGCCTTTCATGTGGGTAAGTAAAGTGAGAGTCTCAGACTTAAACGTCTTTTTTTTTGCTATAAGGTTTTTACAGAAGATGAGATGGGACAATCTCAATTATGACTTTAGATATTTAAAAAAACCAACAACTGCATACATGCTTGCTTAATTTGCACGTCTCCCAACATTTGAGTTTACATACATTGCAGGTACACGCTGCTGCCTGTCCTGAGCACCTTTGTAATGTGGGATGCTGACAGAGCCTGCCTCGCCATGAGTTTCTAGTAAGTGTTTGTCTTGAAGCTGTGGCACTTACTGAAATGACTCTGCATTTGCTCTATTGATTGTTGGCCCACCAAAATAAAATTACATTTGGCTTCAGATAATTCATTTTCTGTACCTGAACATCAGTTTGCTCTCTGCTGAGACCTACCAGCAAAAAAATACAGTTAGTGGGCTAAATGTTAATGTTTTTCTTCTTATTCTGAAAACATCTCATTATAGACAAAAAAAATAAAAAATCACAGTGAGATACAAACATGAAGTGGCATTTACCTGTCTGTATCTTGTGAGTTTTATTTCTAGGAGTCGGGCTACTTACAGGCACCAGCAGGGAGAGAGCAGTGTGGCTGGAATAGCCCTGATGTGTCCGGGAGCCAGAAAGGCGCAGGAGGTAAAGCAGCCGTGGATGGGTTAAAAGGACACATGGAAATTGGGAGGAGGGAGTCTCCTGCTGGGCTGAGCCCCTGACTCTGACAGGTGTCCTTGCTGACTATAATGTAGCACCAACACTTTAGAAGGCTGGAAAACTCGAGGGGTATAATTTTGTCCAAGATGTTTATCTTCAGTGCCCACATCTGTTCTGTGCGTTATCTGTGTTCAGTCCCACAGGCACCTATTTCTTGAAAGCAGATGCAAATCTTCAGCATTAATAATTGCACGCTGCAGTGAGGTTCTCTGCTGAAAATTTGGCTCTGTGCTCATCAGCTGGTGGCACGAAGGGAGTGCCATTTACCTTTGGTTGTGACTTGTGCAGGAAACTTAAGTATTCCTTGTACAGAGACGATACCAGGGGTTGGTAAAGGCAGGCTGACTTGTACCAGTCGTTTAAAAAGAAACTGTAAGCACAGTCTGTAAGTTTGGCAACGGTGCTGAAAGCTTTAGTGCTTGTAATGCAGCAAAATTTTAAAAATATGTCATACCTGAATCCAATAGCACACAGTTGTTTGCCATTAAACCCCCGCTGTTATTGCCTGCTACACAGATCAGTGATCCCCAAATGCCATCTATTAACATAGGAAACAGTCCTGTTGGAGGTGGTTGGGAACAGAGGGTTTGATTCTCCTTTATCTTGTGGCGTTTTAGTACCAGTCGAACCAGCCCAGAATCAGAACAGCTCAGATTCCTCTTCGCACACCCTCTCAGGCGTAACGCCGAATGCTTCCTTGATTATTGGCAGACGGTTATAGCAGAACCTTTTCATCACGTTGGGAGACGCTCATCGCTCCTCTTACAGAACTGTAGACATTTACCAGGTTCAAACTATTTTCCCTTGAGGTTAATATAATGATTCCTGTTGATTTCAATGAGCATCGGACAGGGCCCTTAGTGCAGCTTTTCCCTGTATGTTTTAAAATGAACGTTTCTTGCCAATATTTTCAGGTTTATTGTCGCTTCCTTCTGCCTCAGGCAAGGAAAAACAACAGGACGCAATGACAGCACATTATTGGAAGTAGCATGATAAATTCTAAATAGATATAATTAGCATGTGACCCAAAAGAGACCTGCATATAATTAATATTGAAATATGGTGCATGCATTTTATAGGGAAACATATTGTGTATTCAGAGCGGAACGTTCGGAGAAGGGAGGCCTGTCTGTAAATGGCTTGTCATTTTTTCATTTTAATCGGAATTGAAATTTCTGCACTTGAAGAAATACAGAATGATCATTAAAAACACTTGGACTTTAGAAATGACACCACCTGCTTCCTTTTCCTCTTTTTTATTGTGACAGTGGGAAAAAATCCTTAAATCTTCAACTGGGGAAATGTGCACTAATGGGGAACCAGAGCTCTGAGGAGCCGGCAGATTGACAAGCTGCTCAGGAGCATGAGGCTTCTCAGCAAATAACACTCCCGTCTCCAGTAGCTTTTGGTAGATTATGTCATTCGAGAAGTCCATACTTATTCGAGCCCAGCAAAGTGAATGAATAACAGATACATAATGAGCATCCGTGAAAAAGGGAGAGAACATCGCAGATATAAGGTGAAGATTAAGAGGGGCAAAGCCACCAGTGAGCTGTGGATGTGTTGCCTTCTGAGTGACATTGAGTTCCTATCACACAGCAGCTCGTTACACACTCTGTTTATACCAGAGGGAAACAAATATAAAAGTTAGTCCTTTATATTTCACATTAAATGCAAAGGGTTCAAGGGAACTGAATGACTTCATTATGGAATCTGGTATTTGTATTTTTGTATACAATACCTTCATATTTTGCTGGCTCCTATTTTAAGTAAACTGAATAATTTTAGTGAGCTTTTTAAAGACTTTATATCAAATATTTAATTAACATTTATTCCGCAACTTTGGAAGCTGAAGCTTTGGATCCAGGATATAATTTTTTATCAGAAAGAATAAATATAAAACAGACGTTAAGCAGAAGCAATAAATTTAATCTAGAGATGAGGTTCTCACCAAAACACATTTTTTTTCTCTCTGTAGCTTTGTTTCTCAGCTCTGTAACTGACACAGGGCACTGTCCAGCCGTATTTTTGGTTATATTAGTTCTTCCAGTTATTTTTTTGCACTAAGTAAAATGTGAGTTCATAGTCACATTTTCAAGCATTAGTCTTCACGAACAGACCATGTCATGGATTAGTAGCTGCAAATGCAACATTTTGGATTCTGTGGCAATCTGTGGATCGGGTTGTTGGTACAGAAAGTATCTGGCATTTTTGTTCTTAAATCTCCTGCGTGTGCCTGTGTGAGAGACTAAAGCAGGGCTGCAGGGAGACTCTCCTGCCTGGTGCCCGTGGCAGATTTCCCCGGTTACGTGAGGTTCGCTGGGAGGCAGAGCTGGGCAGGAGCTCGGGAAGGTGAACCCTGGAGGCAGTGGGAAGAGCCACCAGTCCCTCCCAGTCTGGCACTTTGCAGCCAGTCAGCGCTGGGGACTGGTGCCTCGCTGGGCTTGGAACCATCACCCAACATAAAATGGAGCTTTCAAATGGGAGTTCATTAAAAATAGGCTAACAATATTCACAGAAGTGGCATGATTGGTCCTAATAGTTTGTTTCGCCGCGTTTTATGTGTTCTGAATGTTTTCTTCAATTAATAATTATTCTGCATTATTCTTTCCCTTTGCTAAATAGTTGATTAATATTATGGTTGAAAACAATGAAACTCTTCCCTTGCTGTGATTTTTAGCCAATTAGTTCTGGGCAATGGGTTGCCCGTGAAAACTCCTGATATGTCTCACGGCCAGAAGAAATAAAAAAATTAAGCAAACTGAGGTTATTACAGAGCAAATTATAGACTTCTGCACAATATTGCTCAGTGTTGTTGCCTCTTGGCAAGCAAAGCTTTGGATGGCCATCCCAGAGAAAAGCTGAACGGTCTCCTGTGTGTTTTATTTACATTAAATGCTTCTAGAATGAATCTAGTGCAGGTTCAAAAGACTGCAGAAGAGGTTACAAACAGCTCTAGAAAAAAGGGAGAGCGAGAAAGGTTCATCATGCTGGTCATAATGATAATTGAACTTGAAATGTTTATTAATTGAGTACTCAAGCTGCTTGATCTCCACATTTTCATGCTTTTCATTATATGAAAATTATATGAAAAAATGCAATTAATTTTTTTTTTTTAATTACTGCAGAGTGTGTTATTAGCTTTATTTCCAGGACCGTCCTGTTGTTTTACAGTGCTGTAAGCAAACCATTCCTCTTTGGCACACAACACACAGCCTGGACCTTCAGACCTCGGGGACACCGGGCACGTTAACACCCAAAGTGTGTCCTCGGCCAGCGTCCACCCACAGCAGAACTGTGGGGCACGTGTTTACGATGCTGTAATAGGAGATTGAGCAAAGAAAATTGTATTTCAATCCAATCCTACTGAAATCGATGGAGCCATTAAACTGGACTACTGAGCTGCTGGGCTATTCCTGAAGACCAGCAAACTTCTAGTGGTAGCCTGATCTTAGTGCCAAATGATGTGTGGCCCCTGCAGACGGCTTACAGAACGTATCGGTAAAGTAAAAGCACAGTGGCCTCTCACATTCTCTGATTTCTCTAGGCATTTAAATAGTCCTCTCGCTTTTCTTTCTTTGTTGTTAAATAGTAAGGTCCAAATAAGGATCTCTGTCAGTCAATACTGCAAGTGTTTTTATTTTACCCTTTTCAAGCAGTGAATATCATTTTTAAGTTGTTACAAGGTACTAGTTGTACACAAAATAATGCTTCTGATGGTAAAATTGCCAGTTACACGTAGTAATTCCTTCATTGACTGTCAGACCTGTCATGTTGCAGAAAGGTAGGTCAGTTGAATTGGTTATTAATGGACCTATTCAAAAATAAGCATTTAAGGTTTGTTTCCACCAAAAAAGGACTGCCTGCATCATTTATCTGTAGGAAGTGAATAATGTCTTTATCCTTTTTAGCCGATTAATAAACTGTGATCCCTAGAACTGTAATTTTAGGATCATGTCATTATTTGCTAATTCTTCATTTCTTCATTTCTTAAGAAAATATTAAAATTGCAGTTGGCCACAGCAGGACAGGCCCATGCATCATTGAAGAAACCAGTAATTTATGATGCATTTGGAACTCTGTATTAACATTCCAGGCTGTAATGAAGTTTCATATCGAACAAGGTCAGGCCTGATTGTATGATTTAATAATTTGAAAATGTTATTAAAAGTTTGCATTTCTCTCCAGCTTTCCAGCATGCCTGTTTTACTTTGGGGCACTCCATTAATCAAACCCACATTGGCTTTGGTGGAGTCGTGTTCATTCCATCGCCTGTTTCTGCAGACATGCAGCGATCAGGTTAACCAAGCTCCGGAGGGGTTATGGAGTTTTCACAAGTGGTTGGTTTTTTTTTCCTTTTCCTGCAAACCTGGAAATTAGACACACATCAGTTGTGGCCAGGTCTTCTTCATGCTTGGGCCGTCCCACTGTGAAAGCTAATGACTTACACCGCAACCAGGTTAATGTATTTTTTGAAGTTATTCTTCTGTTATACTTCCAATTAATATTCCATTTTTCCCAAGCTCTCAGGGTACGGAGCTGTTACTGGTCCACACCGGTCGCTCCAGCCCGCGTTGACCCCGCTACGGCAGCACCCAGTCCTTCAGAACCCACTGGCTTCATCCCAGCTGCACGGGGAGAGGGGAACTCCTGAGCTGAGAGCACAGAGCTGGGATCTCTCTGCACAGAGGGGCTGGTCACGCTCCAGTCTCCGAAATCTCTTGCTTGAACCTAATCCGTGGTTTGGGAAACATGTAGAAACATTTTTCACGTTAATGAAGTGCTGTTTGGTAATGGATGACACCTACAAACAGGAGTAACTCAATGGGCTTTTTTCCTGTGATTGACATCGGTCTCTACAGCCCCTGAAATGTAAAGCGGGGTACAACACATTGCTACTTACGTACTGTTAACGGAATGAGGCTGTTACTGCGTTTGCTGTTTGCAAACCCCCATTAATATCCACATTTCTCGTGTGGAAATCTGTGAAACTGAATCCCTCCTGCAAAATAACACTAAGCCATCTTTCATCCTGCTACTTAGCAAGGACCTTTGGTCCTTGTTTCTCGCCTCCTCTCCTCAGCTGTAGCACTTGTCAGTTCGGATTATGTATACTTGTAAATAACACAAAACGAAATAAGATATTATCCAGGTAGAAGGTCATGGAAGCTTTACAATGTGGGCTTTGAATAATCCCACATGATAATTACAGTGTTAAATTCAGTGTGTGTATGTATAAATGTATATATGTATTACATATATTTTTACTTATATGTATTTATATATAAATATATAGCTATAAAACATTGTAACCATTTCCTTTTCCAGTAACAGCTAAGCCCCGATACTGGAAGATCTAGCAGGCGTTTCACCATTGATATCAACAGTGTTGGATCATGCCAAGAGGGTAAAAGAAACAACTGTTGTGGATGTTTTGCTCCTGGAACTTACTTTCTTTTGTTTTGTGGCAGAGCTGGTTGTCCTCCTGGAGAAGGCAAAGCACCTCATGAGGAAAGAGGTCCTTCAGTGAACGCTGCTGTTCCAGCCAGTCCTGCCGGTGAGAAGAAGGGTGGGAAGGCTGCGTGCAGAAAATAGAGCAGCTCTGACTTTGCCCAGAAAGCTTCTCAAGGAAAAGAGGACCTTCATGGCTGGTACTTTTGCGCTACATGTTCCACATTCACAACAAACTCACGATGCCTGAAAAGGTGGGCTGTAATGGGAAGGAAATGAAATGTGGGGCTTTGAAAGCCGAGTGGCTGGTTCCCTGCCCTCTTCTCCTGGCTTTGTGAGGGCCATGAAGGTTCACTGGGGAGATGGGGTAGGAATTCCTTTGGTGTAACTGAATTTCTGCTGGCTCTAATCCACCTCCCAATGGTATATGGCATAAAAAGCCTGTCAGGGAGCAGAACAGGGATTCCTGGAGAGTTCAGCACCGCAGAGCCAATGGTGTGGTTCCAGGAGCTGGGAAGAGGAGCAGGCATCCGGCTGCTGGCACCGTCAGCACAGACCCCGTTCCCTGTCCCCAGGTCCCCCGGGGAGCACCGGGGGTGGGACACGCCAGGCACAGCCGAGCTGGATCTGCTGCAGTTCTGCATCTGCAGGTTTTGTTCTCCTTTCAACACTCTGAACTGTAAAATAATAAATGTGCGTTCACAGACCGTTATCTGCGGGCCTTGCCAGAGATATGTCATCCGATTATGCATGTAGGTAGCATTTAACATAATCTGCCCTGACACATTCATAAGATAAGACAAAAATAATTTTTTATCACCATGCAGCAACAGCCTCTTATCAAACTCCAAAGTCTTAATTGGGGATTTCTCTCCAGGTCCCCACTTGTCTGATGACCATATAAATGTCTAAATTAGATAGATAATATTGTCCATACTGCATGATAGTACACAGCAATTTAAAGCCCTCGGCAGTGAGCCCAACAGAAACATTTCCGGTTGATGTTGCTAGGAATTCAGCTAAATACGTGCATCTAGAATCGCTCTTACGATATTGATTCTACTTTTTAACTTCTTTATAGTTTCTGTGAGGGAATGCTATTGTCTCCATTCTTCATAAACTGAGAGATGAAAGGGTATTGGGTTGTTTATACTTCGCATAAATGACATTTTATATTTTATTTCAAATTTTAATCAATATTTGGTCTGTAGTTTGCAGATTAATGTGCATATAAGCTGTACACATTCTACAGTGGGAAAACCTACCCAGGGCTTCATTTATATTCCAAATCTATTATCCCTATTTTTCTTAGCATAAAGCTTCCTGCAAATTTAAACTGGAGCTTTCGAGTTCCTTGTCCATTTCCACCACTGTAGGAATTATGGCTAATATTTAAACAAGTTTGTAGTGAATGAGGCAAACACTGAGAAGTAATATCTTAGTCTCTAAGTAATACAAAGCCATGTTTCCAGCATTTCCATCTGATTGTTCTTTAAATATAAATAGTTGTATTTGGTTTTTTTCAAGTAATTATGAAAGACAAAACATTCCTGAAAGTGTCCACAGTCCAACGCAGGAGTGTGCGACTCCTGCCTCCTGCACGAGGAGATTCGTGAAGTGACTGGGACCTCCCTGCAGGTCCACTCAGGAATAAGGGGGATCAGCCACATGGGAACAAATTTTCAATTAATTTCCCCAAACATTAACTAATTCAGATACTTGATATGTGAAATTTTTTTGAGTTTTCATATTTTTCTTTGTTTGGGATAACATTACTTTAATATGTCAAAAACTTGGTATGAATGGAGAATAATTTCTGGGATTATCTAATAGTTACCTGATTGTGGCTTTATACAAATTCCTGATTTGCTCGTGGTTTTGGTGGTGCATGGACAGGGAATAAATGCCAGTAGAATCCTGTTGTTTCTGGGTCTGCGGTTGACCCTGTTTGTGACACTTGAACTTTGCATTTCTGCTGCTCTCCCCAGAGGACATTTTGCACAGCTTCTCTTCCTTATTATCTGTTTGCATTGAGCTATTGTTTGGGGGTCAGAAATTACACTAAAATATGAATAACTCACAGTTACTTTGGGTGTTGCCGTTTCCTCTAAAAATAGAGAGAGTTCCTTCTTCTGTTAAAAGTTTACTTATTTTTTAGCTGTTTTACTCATTTTTATCAGATTTTCTGGTATAAAACTGATTTACCTGCAATATTTTTTTCTCTTCTGAGAAATTCACATCTGTCTCTAGCATCTGTCTCTAACTTCACTCAAAAACAGTGGTGGTGAGGAACATTAATTTTATGGATATATTTGCATCACTGTGTTTCTGTCAATAAATCATTCGTTATTTTCAAGAAGAACCTGCAACCTCTACCTACCAATATTTTTCAGAAGCTGAGCTAATGCGCAGCAGCTAAAAATAATCTCATGGAACAAAAATGAAAAATACAGAGAAGTCAATTTTGTGAGTTAACACCGGCATCTTCTGAATATTTTTACCAGAAAAAGGACCAAAGAATCAGCAAAACATCATCTTGTTTCAGCAAAATTTATAGTAGTAATCAGTTTCTGTACAGCTTTGATACCCTTTCGGCTTTGAGTCTTGATTTAAATCGCTTCTCTGGGAATATTGTGAATAAACCAGCACCCTGCACACAAACACAGTCCACAAAAGGCACTAATTCTCTCCCCAGAAGTTCCACCTCTTTTCTTCTGAAGGCATCTTGCTCAGCAGAGCACTCACATGGGCAGATCCTCAGAGGGTTTCAGCACGAAGCAATGATTTTGGGTCCTTTGACCAGGTCCCGGGCTGTGTCTGGGTCTGGCTGCAGAAACGTCGCCCTCGTGGGTGACTAAATACAAAGTTGTGAACGTGCCCCGTCCTGAGCTGAGAAATGCACCCACGGAGCAGGTGGGATCCTGGACCGCAAGTGCTCGTCGCTCCGTCCCTGCTCCCCGTCCCTCCTTCGCGTTCTAGGACAGACCCGCGGCAGAGAGGAGAAAAGGCGAAAGACGCGTCACAGCCTGTGGGTAAAGAAATTCCTTCTCCTTTGATAAACCAGGAGGAAAACTTTGGGATTCCTGAGCTCCCCACCCCTGGGATGGCGCAGTTTTGTCCCCGCTCCCCACCCAGGGTGTATCACGGCAGTCTCACCACTGAGACACTCCTCGTGTCAGTGGTGGCTCTCGGGGACAGAGCTCGCCCAGTGCCACATCGCTCCTCGCCTGCGGGATTTACGCCGCTGCGGGACTGAGGACAGCACAAGGCACGAGCTTGCACCCTCCTCCCAAACCTGCATCCTGGTCTTAAATTGTGTCTTTTTGGGAGGGTGGGAGGGAGTAAATCTCCATGTAGATGTATACTCCAGAAAGAACATGTTCTACTTTTTTATTTTGTCAATTGATATAAAATAGGGCATCTGTTTGAAAAAGAAGATTACTAGTTCTGGAATAATTGCAAGAAGTAATTAAAACTGGGGTTTTTTTCTTCAGTTTTCTTTGGTAAATATTTCAGGTTCTAACACCCGTAAACTTGGAGAAAACAATACTAATAATTAAGAAGGAACAAAAATAAGCCAGACAAAGCTTTTAAAAAATTAGAATTGTTTTCTGTAATCCTCCACTTCAGATACTGTATGCCAGGGCTCAATCTTTGGATTTCTTTAATCATTTGGATTGGCCTGTTCTTCCTCCTGATTTATCCAGAGCCGCAGAAGGATTAAATCAGCGTAATGGACACTTGTTAAGTGTCTACATCAGTCTAATCAGCTTGACAGTGTTCTGGTTTATTCCTCCGTGTAAATTGTGGTCTCGCGCAGATGCTGTACTGTACACAGCACCACTTAGTGGCAGAAGTCTACTTCAAATACTCCCTGCTGAAATCTAATCCGAGGAACTCTGTTCCGAGTCAAACCAAACCAACCCAAGCTCTCCTTTTTCCCTCCTCCCTGACTTTTCACCTCTGGAGCCTCTCAGGGCTGCTGTGAGTTTGTCTCTCCAGCACAGCAGCACTTTGGCTCCGAGCAGAACGGCGCCAGCACATCCCTTTCCCAGTCTGTCTCCTGCTCCCTGTGCCTGTTCCTCCCACCGAGCCCTCCGAGGCGGCCGGGAACCTTTTGCCTGCATAAGTGGCTGCCTGAAACGTTTGACCTCAAGTTATATGCCATGTGTAAATGAAAGGTGTGCCCCCAACCGCTGTTGTACTCGGTTATCAGCAGAGCGAGCAGAAAAGAGAAGAGGAAACCAGCAGAAGGCAGGCTGCGGGTGGCTCTCTCCCTGCTTCCCGCAGCCAGAGCATATCCAAACGATTCCCACAGGTATTTGTCTTTGCAGGACATTGATGTCAGGGATGTTTGTTGTATCATATTGAAAGAATTTGTTTACTCTATTGAATTTTAACAGTGTTAGCATGAACTTTCTAACTTTGGGTATGTAAAGAGAACTGATCAGTGTTTCGGGAGAAAGGAACCTATTAACAGCAACGCCTGGAAAATTAAAACAGACAGATACCTTTCTTCTCACCAAAACTCGCTGAACCTTCCAAAGAGAGATTGTGCTGCCATGCTACAAACTCACTGTGGATGAGGAAAAAAGGTGCTTGATCAAAACACACAAAGTAAAATTTGCTGAATTTGCTGTTTATTTCCAGAACACACACTGGACAGGCAACAGTGGGCTACAAACTGCAGGTTTAATTTGAACAGCACCATCTCTTGTGCCATCACTCTCATTTTATTTTGCTGAGTGTTTCTTTACAGCACTTGCAGAAATGGCTCTTTTCAAGCCGTAGATTCACACGATGGTTGTAAGTGAATAGGAAAACAGTAGTGGTAGAGAGGGTAAACTCCAGTCTTACTGTAAAGCTTCTCACAAGCTTTTGCTGTTTCTTTCACGAGCCCCGTCAGCCCCCGTACTTCTGAGGGCTGCTGCGCATCAGTTATTCCAACACAGGCCCCAGGAACAATTTTTTCAATCAGTTGTGTGTCCAAAATGCAGATGCAATCGCACATCTGAGTTGTGTGTACAATTACTGCGATTCCATGCGTGCGCTGGGTAATTTCTCACATAAATGCACTTAATTAGTCATCTGTGCATGACTTTCCCCATTTGCATACATACTTATGGCAATTTTGCATGCAAATTAAGCACTTTATATATATATATGTAAAAGTTTGACTCTCATCATGTTTACTAAACAGAAGCTTATGTTAGATCTGGAGGAAAATAATTGAGTTGTCTGACAGTGTACAATACAATGTGGTACCTGCATATGGATTATTACAGTGTCTGCATCCTGCTGAGGTGTTCACAGAAAGGTTATTAGATTTATCTTTCATAAAATACTGTGTACATGACTGTTCTGTTGAAATATCTGTATAGGTAAAGTACAGGTTACCCGCTTCAGCCTGTAACTTGCACCAGATATAATTTGTATTTGTTGTTAAAATCTTATCATAAAAATGTCCTGTCGAAGTCCTGTGCTTCTTCCCAGGCTACAGTGAAGGCTCTTACATGATGGTGCCATTTCCCATCGATGGATGAGCACAATCAGAGTCACTGCAGTAACGTCACTTACACTGACCTTTATAAAGCCATGGGTCTGCATGGAGCTGGTGACGGAAGACGGTGCAGGAATGTTTCCCATAGCATTTCTCTCTCAGAGAGATGGAAAACACACTTACCCACTGGCTGCCAGAGTTGCTTTTACCTGGAGTTTTCCCAGTCTTGGGTGTACCGGTATTTTTGGTGCCTCTCCACGTGTCCCAGACACAGTCCGTCCCACGGGGGAGCATGTGTGCAGCCAGGAGCAGGCGAGGTGCTGTGAGAGCACAAGATCGAACAGGATGACTGCAGATCATCTCCTTACCTGAGTGCATGAACAGGGAAAATTAATCGTTGGTGTTCAGACATTTTCAGACTCTGGCAAAAGGCTGCGGTTATTCTGTATACAGAACTCTTTGGGCTCACGTGAGAACCCCGCCAACATAAAAAAATAGCACATATCAGTTGACCAGTCGAGTCAGGTGATATAACCACCAAAATTTTAACCCATCTGACTCTCTTCTTTCTCTTCTTTTCTGTTTCTGTGTGTGGAGGACTTTGTTTTTTATTATTCTTGGCCTATGGTCAGTCCATCTTATTCAGCTGACCATGCATAAATAGTTCCCTTGCTTTTATCTCTAGCCTTTATTTCACTTAGGCATGTAGTATTAGTGGTAGGACTCGTCCACATCATGTTATTATTCTCATTAATACCTAAATCAGCGGTTCAGATATTCAAATAAATTTTATATACATCTTTACCTTGACTGAAGTCGTACGGAGACAAACACTGTACAGCTCACTGGTTTTTTAATTGGAAATATGCTCTATTTCTTTGTGTGTGTGGTATTTTGTCATAACGTAATCTCTTACAAGAGCACATCTCGTCCTCTCTCTCCAAGTTTTCTTTTCAATTCTACCATTCAAACCCCCAGGCTGTCAAAGCCCTCTCCTGTCCCGTGCTTTGTCCTCCAGGTGGGTTTTGACCAAAAATGCCAAAAGCTCCAGAAAATGACTTCATATTAAAAAGGTAACTGGGGCTCTCTCTGAGGAGTCCTGCCTCAGCGTTTAGCACGCACACCCCCCCAGCTCAGAGCCTCTGCTGTGGTGCTGGAACTGTTGGATATATTCAGGAGGAAAAACTATTTGGGAGGCATATAAACAAGCTGGGTGCCATGAAAGCAGAGCAAGCTCAGAATATAACTTCTACTTATGCTTTAGCAATCTGGGCAGGAGAAAACATACACTTTTTTTTTTTCCTGATAAAGAAGAAAGGCATGTATTGCCAATAATATAAGAAAGCCCGATCTGGGCCTCATGTTTTTGCTAGATAGAAGAGGGTTTATTTATTAATACTGCTGCTTGTACCCGTGTAACTTATTTTGAGGTCTGGACTAGAATAAGTTGAGAACCTGTGTCCTTCCTCCCACTTGTAAAATGGCACAATGGCTATTAATTTTTTTATGTTTTCTTTTTTTTACTAAATCTGTTGGGGTTTCCTTGTTTCGGTGAGCAGGAGGCACTGCCCCACGGAGCAGCCTGGGGGGCTGGCTGTGTCAGGGATCTCTTGCAGTACATTCTCCTCAGTGACTCTGTGCTGCAGTCACACGAAGTGAACCAGAGAGGTCACTTTTCTGAAGCTGTTACAAGGGACATATTGACATAAATAGGCACTCACTGTATCTTCTGAGAAGAAACCTAATTCTGCATTATTTTTTTTTCAATACCACTGCTTTAGGCTGCAGCCCACTGTAATGATACAGACCTCTAGTCTACTTTTGCCTTTTTTCTTTGTTTTTGCAAGAATACAATAAAAAAATCAAAAAAAAGGAAAAAAAAAGGTAGAAATGTTACTGTTTTGCACAGGTCAATTTTGTTTTACAATAGTTTAATAAGAGTTACATTAGTATAAGGTGTGTTCCCTCACCTAAGGTGAAAGAGACGTAGAATTGGGATTTTTAAATTGATTTTAATATAGCCATTGCTGGCCCGCTGCCATGAACGCTGGCACAGTTCAGTGAGGAGCCCACAGCACGTCTCGTAATTGGAGGTCAGGCTGCACTAGAGTTGGCCTCCCTTGGCCAGTGTAATTAACTGAGCAGGAAGGTTTTCTGTAGGGCCTCTGAAGTTGTGTTCTCCTCATTGCCATTCACATTCCCCACTCAGAAGGAGGATCGATAGGAGCCACACTGTACAGATGAGCAGATAGTGTAAAAGAAAGAAGGTTCGAATTCCCTGTCGTTGCAGCGTGGCTAGCAGGACTGGAAACGGGACTTCAAAAGATCTGTTCAAGCAGGAAGCCAGTTGTATCTCTCCCACCGTCCCGGCACACAGGTGGCACGTGCAGGGGGGAACAGAACCAGCTTCCATTAATGCACATTCTGTTCCTTTCAGTGCTGCTTTTTCCTGTGGATTCTTTCTCCGAGTCACTTTCCCCTCTGTGACTCATCATTTTGTCTTTAGATTTTTGTACCAGAGCCAGATCATAAGTAATCCAGAATTCTGAGCTGTGCCCAACCGTTTGTGTAGTTCCAGTGATTTGCTGTTGCTTTAAAAAATTACAGAAATGTACCAAAGTGTGGCTTTTAGTGTTAGTTATTTTCCCTCTGTGGTTGTATTCTTCTTACTCGGGAGCATCTTTGTGTCCTGTGTTGGTTTCAGTCTAGATCTGGTACACACTTATGTCTTTTCCTGATCGTTAGCTTCTCCACAGCTTTGATTTACCTTTCGCTTTACTGTTCAGTTCCATCTTGTCCCACTTTCCCTACACGGCCTCTAAAACCATCCCAAACGTGGAGTAAATCCGAAGGCATTTCTCATCTGCTTCAGTTCTGAAACTGCTGACGTAAAGTTGTAATTTGCCATTATCTATCAATCCGGAATCATCATTGTTTCTCTGGTTCTGCCTTTTTTACTACTTCTGACATGAACCAAAATTAGTAATAATGACTTTCTAAGTCGCCAGTCAGCTGGCTGTCTCCTAGAAGAAGCAAAAATCGTCGGACCATGCAGAAGAAACCTAAGGTGTGGTCTGCACACTGTATTAATTTCATTTCTCCTTGTTTGTCAATTTTTTTTAATAAACCCACTTTTTATCCTTAGCAGCTGGGCCATAACTGTTTACTCGAGTTCAGTGGAACATTTACTTACCAGAGAATTAAAGAGGTTAAGCCAGCGGGAGTATTTCCCAAATAAGGAATTCAGGTATCAGCCCTAAGCTGGGAAGGCAAAAGTCTCTTGAGATGTTGTTTTCTCACCTCCTGCCCATTTAATTTGTTATTCCCGTGCTTTCACATATTTGATGGCTGCTTGACAATTTTATTGTGTGTTGTACTGTCCCTCAGTGATCACACCTCCCTCTCTCTCATTTTCTGTCTGTGGTAACACCGCTCACATCTGATACTCCTCTCCACCACTAAGGGTTCTGTTGTCCCCTTGACGTGTCCGTGGAACTCCCACCGCTGTCAGTAGGAATTACACGTGTGCATCAAGGAGAGGGAAACCCCCTGTGTGCTGCGCGCTCCTCGTTATCCCGGCACAGTCAGTTCTGTAGGTGTCTTGTCCACGAGCCCTTTATTCTCGTGAGCGTTGTGAGCGGCGCAGGTTGGTTCCCAGGATCAGCAGTTCTGCTCTCGAGGTGTTTAGCAAGTTGATTTGCTGTGCGTGTGTGCACCCTTAAATGTCTTCATCCAGCCAAACCCCCACCTCGCAGCGCTCATACGTCAGACGGCAGAGCTTCCTACTTCCTTTTTATGCAAGAACATCAATTCATAGCAAGTCTCCCAGCAGACTCAGAGTGAAGCCAGAGTCTGAAGCGAACCCTCCCAAATAACATATGTTCAGGCCCAGCTCAGACCTGGATGCATAAATGCAATAATTTGTGAAAAATTCAATAGGTATGGAATTACAATGGAATATTTTAATTTTCCTTAAAGATCTCAAGGCAGGCATTTTACAAGTACTTCATGTTAAGTGCTGCTAAACAAGGAGGTAGTTGAAATGTAGCTAATCAGTTAGCAAAACTTTAATTCCTTCCAAAATTAATTGGAGTGTCGAGAGTTGAAGGGAAATGGTAGAGGGAAAACAACCACACACGTAAACCAGTGACTTCCACTGTCTGCACACTGGATTTGTATTCTCCCCCGATCCTTCTGGAAACACCCCAGTATGGGAAGGTTCCCAGTGTCCCAATTAGGCCAGTGCTACTAGAAACGAAAGTATAAATTATACTCCCTCCATCTGCAGACGTGTTCCCCAAGTACGGAGTCAGTTACCGCCACTCAGAAAAGAGGGATGGCAATCTAGTTTGGGAAAAAAATCAATTTGCCATCAGATTAGAAATCAACTGTAAACATGTTGAAGAATTCTATTTTTTTTTCACTACTGCTCTGCCTTTTCTTCACAATCTGTTGTGGTGTCAGACTTATTTTGACAATACTTGTAGAACTTGTCATATTAACAAAGTTATCAAACTGAGCGAGCACAGGCGTAGCAACAGCTGCAGTCCAGCCAGAGCCCAAACAGCCGGCCACAGGTAGTCACCAGGACATAGCCCCGCTGTAGCTGCATGCGTCCAAAATAGCCCCAAAAGTCCCCAGAGTACTTGTAGTTTTATTTAAATAGCAACAACTGCAGCCGCCCTTCGACCTCAACAATCTACTCTGAACTTTGAAATTTAGGATAAAAATAAAAGGAACAAACTTAGATTTGATATATACATATAAGGATTTATTTCTGTTACGATGGTGTCACTTGGCTATTTTTTCCTTTGTGAAAGTGCTTCATAAAAAAGGACATACACTAAATTCACTACACTGATGGGATTTATTTGATGTTACATAACAAACTCAGAAATACTTGCTTAAAAACAAAATAAACCCCATAATCCACTAAGACTGTAAATTGGTGGGGTAGGAACAATCTTTTCATTATTCGTGTCTACAGAGCTTAATACAATGAGGTCTCAGTTCTTTGCTAACATCTCTAGGTGTTAACACAATGCTATTAAATCTACTCAATAGCCAAAGATGCCATTGGTGGATTTATGTGTCTCATTCCTTCAGAAATGCATGAAACTAACACAATAGTTTAATGGCCAGATTTTTCAGCCGCAATGTCTGATTTTGCACGTACATCAGATAGTGTGCATCTCTTTATGCAAATGGTTGTTGGATTTATAAGTACAAAACATACACGCCTGAGAATGCCTATTTGTGGAGTTGAACTGCATTCAGAAGGGAAAAAGATCACATTTGGATACCACGGTCACACTGCAGGAAAATAGCAGGAGCCATACTTAGCAGGCGAAGTTGCTGCTTTCCATTTTCGGTTGCCTGTGAAAACTAAACTGGCTTAAGTTTCGCTTTCTGGCCCTGTTTTTGATCTGCCTTTATTTTTACACCAAAAAACCTCTAGTTTAGTGGAGCTTTATCTGACACTGACACGGACCAGCCCTGGCACCAGCCGCCATGCCAGGCCTCTCCCCAGCACCCTGGGGTGAAGGAACAGGTCCCCGCTCTGATTGGTATAATTTTTTTTCTCTCTCCAAGTATGCTAGTTTTTCTCTGGATCTATTCTTTTTTTCTTCACCAAGATGTTAATTTTTCCTGTAGATACGCTACTCCCCCCCCACACCCCCTTTTCCTCACAGCCTGGGCCCCGCTCTCCTCACCAGACACGCTCCTCACCCCTGGGACACCTCAGCTTTTCCTGGGGACACGCTACGTTTTTCTCACTGGATACGCTTGTTTTTTCACCTGGAAATGTTAAGTTTTTTCCCCAGTGGATAGCTCTTTCTGCTGTGTATATTACTTATACCCTGGATATACTACTTTTTCCCTCAGTGGATTTGCTCGTTTTTCCTCAGTGGATGATGCCACTTTTTCCTCAGCGGATTTGCTACTTTTCCTCAGTGGATAATGCTCCTTCCCCCTCAGTGGATAACACCCCTTTTCCCTCAGTGGATAATGGCACTTTTCCCTCAGCGGATAAGGCTCCTTTCCCCTCAGTGGATAACGCTCCTTTTCCCTCAGTGGATAATGGCACTTTTCCCCCAGTGGACAGGTCCCTCACCTAGATATGCTGGTTATTTTTTTTCCCCTGAATACATTAATTTTTCGTCTTTGGATATTTAAGTTCGGCCTCCGGACGGACGAGCTGCGTCCCCCTGCCTTTCCCCCCGCGCCCCTCCGCAGGCCCACCCCGGGTGCCTGTGGCTTTAAGGCAGCGCGTGCCCGCGCGCGGGCGGGGCGGGGCCTGGCGGGCCTTAAAGGGGCCGCCGGTGAGGCGGCGCGAGGCCGCTAGGGGGCGCCGTGGGGATAGGGCCAAGGCTGCCGCCATTGCGGGAGGAAGAGAGGCCTCCCCGCGGTTTTGGTGCCCTCAGGCGTTGGGGGAAGTTGTGCACCGTGTAGGGTGATAGGATGGATTGGGGTTGGAAGGGACCTTAAAGATCATCCAGTTCCAACCCCCCCGCCCTGCCATGGGCAGGGACGTCTCCCGCCAGAGCAGGTTGCTCAAAGTCCCACCCAGCCTGGCCTTGAACACCTCCAGGGGATGGGGTGTCCACAGCTTCTGTGGGCAGCCTGTTCCGGTGTCTCACCACCCTCACAGGAAAGAATTTCTTCCCTATATCTAATCTAAATCGCCCCTCTTTCAGTTTAAAACCGTTACCCCTCTTCCCATGGCTCCACTCCCTGAAAAAGAGTCCCCATCTCTCCTGTAGGCCCCCTTCAGGTGTTAGAAGGCCATTATAAGATCTCCCTAGAGCCTTCTCCAGGCTGGACAACCTCAACTCTCTCAGCCTGTTGTCATAGGAGAGGTGCTCCACCCCTCTGATCATCTTTATGGTCTTTCTCTGGACTCACTCCAACAGGTCCATGGTCCTCCTCTGGACTCACTCCAACAGGTCCATGTCCCTCCTGTGCTGAGGGCTCCAAAGCTGGACACAGTACTCCGGGTTAGTTCTCACGAGAGCGGAGTAGAGGGGCAGAATCATCTCCCTCGACCTGCTGGCCACACTTCTTTTGATGCAGTTCAGGTTGTGGTTGGTTTTCTGGGCTGCCAGCACAAGTTGCCAGCTCATGTTGAGCTTCTCATGCCCAAGTCCTTCTTCTCAGGGCTGTTCTCCAGCCATTCTCTGCCCAGCCTGTATTTGTGCCTGGGAATGCCTTGACCCAGGTGCAGGACTTTGCACTTGGTCTGGTTGAACTTCATGAGGTTCACATGGGCCCACCTCTCCAGCCTGTCCAGGTCCCTCTGGATGGCATCCCTTCCCTCCAGTCTGTCGACAGCACCACACAGCTTGGTGTCGTCAGCAAACACACTGATGTTGCACTCAATGCCACTATCCCTGTTGCTGACAAAGATGTTAAATAGCACTGGTCCCAGTACTGACCCCTGAGGAACGCCACTTGTCACTGGCTACCAGTTGGACATTCAGCCGTTGACCACAACCCTTTGAGTGTGGCCATCCAGCAAATTCCTTATGCACCAAGAGGTCCACCCATCAAATCCGTGTCTTTCCAATTTAGAGACCAGGATGTCATGAGGGATGGTGTCAAATGCTTTGCACAAGTCCAGGTAAATGATGTCTGTTGCTCTCTTCTTATCTACCGACACTGTAACCCCGTTGTAGAAGGCCACCAAATTTGTCAGGCATGACTTGCTCTTGGTGAAGCCATGGTGGCTGTCACCAATCACCTCCTTATTTATCATCTGCCTTAGCAGAGATTCCAGGAGGATCTGCTCCATGATCTCGTCAGGCACAGAGCTGAGAATGACCGGCCTGTAGTTCCCCTCTTCTTCCTTTTTTCCCTTTTTGAAATGGGGGTTATATTTCCCCTTTTCCAGTCAGTGGGAACTTTACCAGACTGCCATGACTTTTCAAATATAATGGAAAGGGCTTAGCAACTTCATCTCCTAGTTCCCTCAGGACTCGTGGATGGATTTCATCAGGTCCCCCCCCTTCTGGCCACCTCCTCTCCCTTCATCTCCTATTCACAGCCTCTCCCAAGACAACACTTCTGTATCCACCAGTGCACACAGGGAATCAAGAAGGATCTCTCCCTGTGCATTCCGTTCTCTTTCCTGAATTAACACTTACCTTCTAAAGAACTGCTACATTATTCCTATTTTGCTATGGAGAGTGAGCTTTTCTCCCTCTTATATGGGGGAGGGCAGCATATGTAGTTCTGCTGGAAAGGTGGAAGAAGTTTACTTTTCCAATTTTTCCATAATAGCACAGCGGCATTCATAGTAAAAACCCATAATAGGCTACAGAAATGGCTTACCACCACTTGATCAGATGCGAGACATGAATACGGTACATGACAAAACATTCCCAATAAATGCTGTCTTCGTAAACACTTCAAAACCAAAAAAGCAGGAAAAAACTAGATGGTCATCCAGAAAAATGCCTGCCTTCCTGAAGGCAGGAAGGAAGAGAGCGGGAGCTGGAGCTGCAGACAAAACCTGCCGATTCACACAGCTGCTCTTTTTGTGAAATCTTGGGCGTGGGCCAATGTTTCCACTCTGTCCCTTCCACCTTTGCATTTTGCTCTGGTTTGACCCACTGGCGCAGCTCTTCTGGACCTGGAGGGGACATCTGGAAACCCACACACCTCTGAAAGAAAAGAGCCGTGAGGAGGCTGCCACGCTGCTCCCTCTGCTCAGAGCATTAATGTACCCAAAAAGGAGCAGCTCCTGGTAAATCCTCACTAAAATGGCCTCTCACAGGAGGCTGGTTCACGTTTTCAGGTTCAACCAGTTGATATTTTTAAATATTTAGATGTACTTTTTCATTTATATGCTATACTTTGTTTCCTTAATTCCCATTCATACATATTTCTTTTTATAACTGTATCAAGCTGTAATAAAAAACCACTGTGCTCTTCCTTTGGAGCCCCAGATACACTAATGGGACTGTGCTTGTTTTCTGTCTATTGCGGAACCACAGAAATCAGCATTTACAGATTACCTTATATGTCCAAAGCATTGCACAGACTGATGTCTTTTACATCAGATTTATGTACTGCATCGGACCATGGATCTGTCTAATCCAACATTCTGTTTCCAGCTGTTTTCTTACTGTTTTTTCCAGCTGTTTTCTGTTTTCCTACTTTCCCACACCAGCATTAGCAAACAGCCAATGCTTCAGAGGAAGTAAATGCCACCAACTTCCCCCAAAACAGGTACTTCCCTCTTCACATCCCAGTGCCTGTGACCCACTGGTCAAGTTCTTTTCAGGCTCCGGGTTCTGAACAGTGAACTGTTTTCCCTTTTTTACATACGTGTCAATAAAGGAAGACCAGGAGCTGCTACCACCAGAGCACCTCCCCCTCAGGCAAAAAGGGCCTCATATATATATAATCTCAACCAAGGTATTTTGGCACAGCTTTCCTGATGTTCAAAGGCTTTCAGGTTGCTTGAACAGAAATGAAAAGAAATAATTCATTGAAACATTTCATTTTGGGTAGCAGAAATTTTAAAACATGAAACCTGCCAAACTTCACTGGGAGGTCAAAGAACGTTTATTTTGTGCATCCCTGTCTGATTAAACAATTAGTTTCTTATCCAGTGGTTCTGGATGTTGCTTTTATTCCACAGAAGGAATATTACTATCACAGGAGTCCTAGCCCTTTGATACACTCCTTCCTGGCAGAGATGCCGACGGGCATTTGGTCAGGCTGCGATCTGCTGTCCTGGGGGCCGGGGAAGAGGGTGGCCCATACATGGGGGCAGTGGGACACCCCACACTGCTTTTCCCCCCCATTCCCTTGGCAAGCCCATGGCAGTGGGATGGGGAGGGAGGGGTGGGCTGCTCATGCCATGGGGAGAAGCCCCATTTTGCAGCAATACAAAGCATCTCTCCTAGTGCAGTGAACACAACACTGTTCTGCACGCCTTGACAGTCCTCCCACAGGGACAGCTGCTGCCCTCCAGATCCAGACCCACCACTGGATTATTCAGCTAAAAGAAACATCTTTTTAATCCTAGCCATGAAATCTGTATCCTCTCCTTCAAACTACTGAAAGCTCTCACATCCTCGTGATAACAAATGGTACCTTTCACCCTCACACACACGTCTGCCCATCCCTTCCATCCCATGATGGACTTCACAGGTTATCGATGTCTGTCCAGCCACCACACATCTAACATGACCCCAATTTCGAGGTGATTTCCCTTCTGAGAGAGAAGCCACAAGATAAAATATGACTCCTGATGGTAGTGCTCAGCTGGAAAAGGTCTCATGACAATCTAAGCACTATCAGAGGAGAAAAAATAGCCTAAGAGATAGCATTACTTCAGGCTGCGATACAACCCATCCTTGCTCAGGAGCCCCTGGTAACGTTACCATCCTGTGCAACGTCCTCCTCCCCGGTGCTGTGTGCTCCCACAGACAAGGAGGGAGTGCTGTACCTGTCCCCTGCCATTTGCTCTCTCCTCCACAGAGCTGCCCAAAGCCGAAAAGACTGAGACAGCTTCACTCCAACAAGCTGCCACAGAGACTCTTCAGCACCCAGCTCAGTCACCAGACTTTTTGGTTTCTGTGGTGGGTTGACCCTGGCTGGACATCAGGTGCCACTCTATCACCCCCCTCCTCAGCTGGACAGGGGGAAGAAAATATAATGAAAGGCTTGTGGGTTGAGATAAAGGCAGGGAGAGATCATTCACCAACTATTACCATGGGCAAAACAGACGTGACTCAGGGAAATTAGTTTAATTTATTACCAATGAAATCAGAGTAGGGTAATAAGAAATAAACCTCAGATCTTAAAACACCTTCCCCCCACCCCTCCCTTTTTACCAGGCTTAACTTCATTCCTGATTTTTCTCTAACTCCTCCCCAGAGCGGCACAGGGGGATAGGGAATGGGGGGTGTGATCGGTTCATCACATGTTGTTTCTGCTACTCTTTCTTCCTTGGAGGGAGGACTCCTCACACTCTTCCCCTGCTTAAGCGTGGAGTTCCTCCCATGGGAGACAGTCTTCCATGAACTTCTCCAACATGAGTCCTTTCCACAGGCTGCACTTCTTCACTAACTGCTCCAGCGTGGGTCTTTTCCATGGGGTCACAAGTCCTGCCAGCAAATCTGCTCCAGCGTGGGCTTCTCTCTCCATGAGGCCACAGGTCCTGCCAGGAGCCTGCTCCAGCGTTAGCTTCAAACGGGGTCCCAGTCTCCTTTGGGCATCCACCTGCTCCAGCATGGGGTCCTCCAAGGGCTGCAGGTGGACATCTGCTCCACTCCACCTTGACAGCTGCAGGTGGACAGCCTGCCTCACCATGCTTTTCAGCACAGGCTGTAGGGGAATCTCCGCTCCAGCACCTGGAGCACCTCCTGCCCCTCCTTCTTCACTGACCTGGGTGTCTGCAGAGGTGTTTCTTTCACATATTCTCACTCTTCTCTCCGGCTGCAATTGCTGTTGCACGATTTTGTTTGGGTTTTTCATCCCATTCTTAAATACATCCTCACAGAGAAGCTACTTACTACCGTTGTTGATGAGCTCGGCCTTGGCCACCAGTGGGTCCCTCTTGGAGCTGGCTGGCGTTGGCTCTATCAGACATGGGAGAAGCTTCCAGCAGCTTCTCACAGAAGCCACTTCTGTAGCCACCCCCACTACCAAGACATTGCCATGCAAACTCAATACAGCTTCACAGGGCTCCCTTTTCTCCTTAGTGAGACAGGTCCAGAACTCTTATGACAAAGATGCAGGAAATCTACTCACCTTTGGCTGCTTCCATGAATCCCTCATGTCCAGATTCCAGTGGGAAAGCAGGTAGCTGGCATCATACCAGAAGTGCCTTTTGTCCCTCGGAGCTGGCAGCATGCCAGGCATGATTCTATCAAATGGCATCTCCCACTTGGGTATACATGACAGCCACACACTCTCTTGCTCCTTTGCTTTCTTTCTTATAACACCTATGTGACCTATTCCTTGGCAACTTGTTCAAAGTGGGATTTCTGCAGCAGTAAATCAGTTTTTAAGTGCTCCTGAAATCCCCACAACCCATTAACCTCCTGTATGGTTTACCTCTCCTGTTTTGCTTTGTCTTTTCCTGTTCCCTCCTGCACACATCTCCTGTTCTGCCAGCCCCCTATTGCACTTCCAGGATCGTACACTGGAACCCACTCACATTTTTCATGTTTAGCAGGGCATCAGTCATTTATTAATATTCAGAGTAAATGCAAATAGAAAAGCTTATCTCCAAAGGACTCCCGAAGCAACATGGGCAAAACAACAGTAAACCAGAAAACTTGGCACACCATCCACCTTGCTACCTTGCTGAAGCACCCCAAGAGCAGAGGGGATGATGCTGGGCCCCTCATCTCCAAGTCCCTTCAGCCCTCTCTCCGGGCAGTTCATAGCCTGCTGATAAAAGTCAGGTGAGGCTAAAGCAGGCTACGAGCATCATCTCTGCCATGACATCTCCCGTCTCGGAGTACCGCCAATATTGACTGCACTAAGATAATTTCCCTTTCTGGGACTAGAAAGGCAGTGCACAGTTGTGGAGCAGCCGCTGGGGCTGTCACGCCACCACGGGAGCCAGGAGACCCAGCTCGCAGCCTGGGAGCTTACAGGGATTTGGGGCTTGAAGCTGTACAACGTTTGCTCTGTACATATAGGCCTGTAGTACCAAAGGAGCTCAGAAAGAAAAAAGAAAAAAAAAAAAATCACCTCCTGGAAACTACCCAGAGCTTTTCTCTCTGAGGGAAACAAATGAGGCCTTAATTAATTTTCTTTCAAATACAGCAAATTGACTTCTGCTCCAGTTGTGCTAGATTCAAGCCACACAGCACAACGGTATTAATTCCACTTCACTTAAGGACTAAGTGTTCAGCGCAAGGAAAAGGGAGTTTCCTGCAGGTCTTGCTCATGTTGAAGTCAACAACTAAAGCACCCTGGTTTTCAAGGGAGTGGCTTCTTCAGAGCCTGCATTTCTGAGGCTGACTGTGACATGCCTCTGGGTTAGCACAGCAAAATACAGCACACATTGAAGGCCCTGACTGAGCAAGTTGCCTGGTCCCTTCCATATTTTTGAAGGTCTGCCACATCCTGCCTCAAATTTCATTTTAAAGGCTCAAAGATCAAAGCTCTTTCAGTGTCCTGTCCTAAGGCTAGCTTACTGGTTTGCTGATCATCCTAACTAGCTCCGCTGTCTCAAACTTCATTTAATCTCTCTTAACACCAAAGTCCTACCTGCAGGATTTCCTAACACTGGAATAACAAGCAGCATTCTGGACAGGGTCTCCTCGGTTCCTCACAAACCAGTGGTGTACTCCCTCATCTGTACCAGAGGCACTTTGCCCAGTAAACCAGAAGACCACATTGTCCTCCTTGGCATTTGGTTCAAATGGGTAGCTCAGACACCCCCTGCAATTGTCACCCAACCCTTCTCCAAGAGAGGTGCACCCAGACCCTGGCAGAATCATTCGCCTGGGCCAGTGTACAGCAGACATCCTGCACGGATATCTCACCATGGTATTCTACAGCGCCATGGACCTGTACCAGCTTGTCCAGCACCATCCCATGAATCCCATCCCTACGCTGTGCTAAAAAGCCAGCAAAAAAAACGATACAACAAACCCCAAATTATTGAGTCCAGCCAAACTGTTGGTGTAAACAGAGAAACTGCAGAATCTGACTGACACACACGTACATATGAAACACCAGTTCTACAAAACCGTTACAGGAAAATATCCATCCTACTCCCATTAGTATCTGCTCAATGATATAGTAGCTGTATTATTGCTTATGTGCTACAATAAAGAGGTATAGGGGATCCCATTTTGCTTGTCTGAGGGATTCTGTTTCAAAGAGGCTGAAGGACAAGATCTCCTTCACTTTAAAATCCTGTGATTAATTTAAATTACATTCCAACCATCTTGACATCCTCCCACTGCCAAATTTATCTAATATATTTAATATACGGCTTCATTATCACATCAGCTACGGACCACTTAGAGAAGGTGCCGTTACTCCTCTTCACAGGTGGAAGAAGGAGGCCCAGATCCCCAAAGGTACCCAGTCACAGCATTTATTTAGGCAAAAAAGTGACAAAGCAAAGAAACAAAACCTGTTCCAGTCTAACACCCATTGTCCTCAAGCATTCTGCTTTTCCAACGAGAACTTAATTTCCCAGGTTCTCCTGTGAAAAGCTGCCTGATTTACTCTTGGCTTCTCCTTTCATTATCAGAAAATCAGGCATCACTTGACTTATTCTTCTTCAAAATAAAGGGTAGCCCTAAAAATCTTTCTATTACTGTAGGGTTTTGTTACAGGACATTTGCTAACTTCTTGGATTCCCATCTGTTTCTTCCACATGATGCTGCATTGTTTGGCTACGTATAGTGACTCTGTGCACCTCAAGGAAGCAGTAAATCTTTATTTCCTTTCCTCTCTATAAAAACTCATCCCTTTTCAAGCTGCAAAGCTGCATATTAAAACTACTGTCTGCTGACTTTCATATTTTCTGAGGCAACATCTGGCATAAAAACTGATTGCAAATATGATCAGAGTTAGGAAGATTTCCTTCCAGCAGTCTTCCAGCTGGCTTTATTCTCAGTTATCAGCCCAATGGAAAAGAAAAATCTATTTGGCATTGTCTCCAGTTGCAGTCTCTCGCTCTTCAGGTAGAACAGTTTCCCTTCCCGGGGAGGTTTTGATGGCATGGCATTCAGATGATGGGATCTGAACTGAACTGGAACTGGTACAGCCTTCAGGGTTCAGGATGGATGCTCTCTGATGCCTAAGGAACTAGGAATCCCAGCTCTTGCTGTAGATAATAATAGAGTTTATCCCCTCCAGAGTCTAAACATGCAGATACAGATATAATTTGGGGGAATTTAAATGTAATCCTATCATTATGAGTACTAGGCTTCAGCTGCAGACATTTGCCTGTAATTAAGCAGAATTATTCATAAGGGGGTTGGCTGTAGCCAAGGCAGAGTCGGTAGCTGAGGTCATTGTTAAGCAGTGTTAAAACAGCAGGGGCAGCTCATCTGGGGGTGAACGCCTCCCTGGGCCTCATGCGGGTGGGTGATGCGACTCTGCCCGTGTGTGGTCGCTCTGCCTCCACGAGTGCCACATTTGCCTTTCTCTCCCAACTCCCCCGAGTTTGGGAGGCAGGCATCACGGGCTTAACGCACTGCTCTGCCTGTCTCCTCCGGCCACAACGTACAGCCGTGCAGGCCAAACACAAAGACCCCACATACCTCCTTCACGCTCCAAAAGCACGGGTGTGCGGCTAACGAAGTGAGGAAGGGTCCAGCTCCCAAGCCCGACCCCTCCCGTGCTCCCCGCTGCGCTTTGCTCCCAGAGCAGAGCAGAAGCGAACAGCAAATCTCTTCCTTCTGTCTACAAGCTCTGCGGCACAGCACCACCAGGCAAGACCACATACAATCTAGGAATGGAGAAGTGGCTCATATTTAGACAGGAACACTGAGTACTATACCCTGGAAAACTGTGTTTCCATGTGGCTTCTGACAGGGTAAGGAGGAGTGATGCGAGATTTTTGCAGTTCTCCTAAAAATACCTAACCAATAAAATCCATGCCATGGTCAAGGTAGAAATCCTACAGAAAGAGAAAGAAATTGTTACTATTCACTTAATAAACACCTCAGATTACTTAAAACTAAAATAATTCAAAATCTCCAGTCTTAATCTAAGTTTCTTCTGTTTGATTACACTTTGCAGTTTACTTCCCCTGAAGAGCGTCACCAGCGATGTCGCATTTCCCACTGTTCTTCAACAGCTTCACGTTGCGATTTCCAGGCTGTGCCAGAATAAATAGCTCAGCTTGGAAACTGAAGCAGCATGCAAGACTGATCATTTGCTCAAAACAAACAGTTTTCAAGTAAATGAATGGAACATAATTGCATTTCAGCTTCAGCTTGAAAATGTAACGAGCGTTAGCATGTAATCTTCCTGTTGAGTTTACACTCAATGGCACCTCCTTATTAGAGATGATTCTGGGTCACTGCACGATCTCTATATGGATAGTAGCTCATGGAGATGTAGTTTGCAGTCCTGCATAGATCACTCTAACGGTGTACTCTGACTTATATAACGAAGACTTCTTCGTACTAATTTCTGAGTGATTCATGTATTTGTTCACCTCATCTTAAGTTTGCTCTATGACCCTGGGGCCAAATCTATCCTCCATGATTAAGCTGTGCAAGGGCTCCATAACTCCCTCGTGACCCATGAACTCCCCTTAAGAAGCCCAGCCTGGCCAGGAGAACAGAGTGCATGAGGTTCAGCAGCCACATCTTGGATTTTGTGTCTAATTTCTCCAGAAATAGCCACTGACAACAGAATATCCCCCAAAGCAAGTAAAATCTACTCTCATATCTATACTTGTTTCCATGGAAATATGTAGTGACAAGGTTTTTTCCCCTCATTTTCAAAATTTTCTCTGCCAGCCCTGGTAACTGCATAGGTTTACTCAAATACAAAGACTACTGCAGATGTGCCAAACTTTCACAAAGCAGGGATCCCAAGAAAGCATCCATGCAGCAACACTTCTGCCAGTCCTTAATACAGAGAGCGCCAACTGTCCGGAGATCCTTCCAGCCAGGGACCAAAGAAACCCTTTTGTTACTGAGGACCAAGCGTTTTTGATGAGACACCAAACAGCACACACCATAGTGTCACCCAGCAAGATGAACACACACTAATAACAACTCACCATCAGCACAACCTGGCCTTAGACTCCTGGCTTTAAATTAGTGCAGGATGTAGTATTTGTTGTGCAAGTCTGTCCCCAGTGGCTGCCAAACATTTTGCTTCTGGCAGTAGCCCTCTGCATTGCCCCTCACCATATGTTGCCATCTCCAGCTACCTCCTCATGCCCCGTCTCTTCTCTACTTCCCTGCTCTGCGCATCTGCCCCAGCCAGAAGCTCCATTTCCCTGGAGACTCACGTGAAGTGGCCGAGGCCCAGCCACAGATGATGACATCAAGCAGAGCCCTCTGGGCTGTGAACGGTGGGGACGGTGCCTCAGCTTTATTCCACTGGAACAGCCTGGCAGGGGGCTGCAGAAACACCTCTAGAACCCAGGAGAGGGGGGAGGCTTTGCCTGCATCTCCCCACCAGGCAGTCTGTGGCAGCAGGAGGAGGAAAGCAAACCCCCATCCTCCTGCCCCTGGAGGAAGGAAGAGGCAGGCTGTGCCAGGGCTGCGGGCAGAACAGAAGCAGGGAGTGACAAAAGCAAAAGCCAAAGCATGGGAATGGATGAAAGGAGCCAACACCAAAATCTCCCAGAGGACTTCGGCTTTTTTTAAGGTTGTTACACTGACATTGTGGTGTGCTGCATTTCAGACTTTGGCTATCAGGCAAGCCCAGCGTGTAAAGTCTCACGGGACTTTATGTTCAGGATTAGCTCAGAGCCAGCTGCAAAATCCCCCAGGTGGAGGGGCCACAGGACTGTAAACAGGATGATGGCATGTGGCAAGGGGCTGTTGACAGCAGAGGGACCAAGGGTATCATGGGGATGGGGATCAGTAAGACTCAGTGCCTCATCAAAATTTTAAACTAGTTCTTAAACCATCCAGCTGACAGAGGAAAGCTGTGGTGGAGAGGCTCCGGTGTGCCTGGGAGGGGTGCAGGAGCTGCCTCTGGACAGGGAAGGAACACGCTTTGGGAAGGTAGTGGGTGCCTGCTCTCCATTGGCAGTGGGAGAGAGAAGGACCCTGTACCTGGGAGATACCAGCAGCCTGTAGCCTAAAAACTCTGTCAGAGGACTCCTTACTCTCCTCTCCCCAAGGCTGTCACCTTCCCCTTATCTTCAGGGCTTGGGAAGGAGCAGGAATATTCTGGTGCAAAACCAGGAGGAGTCTCAACAGGAGTGAGTAGGCTGGGAGCTGGGGTGGCTACACAATAGCTAGGTCAGGTCCTCCCAACAACGGTGTAAACACAGCCTGCCTGAGAAAGAGAGAGTAGAAACTGCAAACTAGCTGGAGACAACCTGGAAAACAAAAGCCATTTAGCAAGGAGGAAATAATTCACCAGCTAACATTCCCCATGGCAGAGGGGAGGAACATTTCCAAAAAGTCAATCTGTGTTGAGTAAAGCTTAGGAGAGTTAGCAAATTGGAGAAAGGGATGTGAGGAGATGCAAGAGAGAAGGGAGGCAATGCACTGGCACCAGGCCTGGGCGCACAGCTACCCTGTGCCAGGCAGCATGGAGGTAAGTGCTGGGCAGGAACCCACCGCTCAGCTCAGGGCAGCAGCTGCTGGGAGAGCCTGAGGGCCTGGGAGGAGGTCAGAAGAAAGGTGATAGCTGGTTGTGCAACTACAGGGGATTGATTTGCAGTGACAGTATGTTTTCCTCTGCTCTGAGGGCATACGGAAACAGTTTACAAACATTTGTAAGGCATAAACCCAAGCAGGAGGGAGAGCAAATTACTCACTAGAGAAGATAAAACAAAGAGAGGAAGAACTGAAGTTGAAAGTAACTGATAACATTTTACCAATAAGCTCTAGTAGGTTGTGAAATAGAAGGAGAGCAGGGAAAAACCCAAGTACAGCCAGTTTTGAAGTTGGATGGGAAGAAAGTAATTAATACATGCGTGATGAAGAGCATACAGAAGAATTTGTTGAAGTGATACAAATATCTCCACCCCCACAATCTGCAGTCCCAATTTTCCACTGCCCTACATCTCTTGCGATCATTAACAGCAATGCAAAGAAGGAAAATGTTTATTAAAGCAGGAGCGTAACCTTATAGTACTGCTCCGCCTGAGTGCGTAGACTCCTAGACATTTCTAGCCAACAGATAATTAGGTTTTATAATTGTGTGTGGGAAAATGACTCACTAGCAGTGATCCTCTTCACTCCTTCAGAGATCCCCTTCTGACCAATTCCAAATCTCCTTTACTCTTGATGAGGTAGGGATACGACGCCACATCTGGATAGTGCGTGTTAATGTCTCCTAAGTCATATCCAGCTGCTTCTAAAATATCCTAATAAATCTCCTTCCAGTTGCATTTGGGAGACCACTTATGGGACTCCTAAAGATCCACAGGGAAAGAGCAAGGCCAAAATACACCCCCACTGGAGGCTGAAACAGCAACCTGCTGTCCTGGTTTGATCGACACAGGACTAATGTCTCTTCTAATGCTTGGGGAAACGGCACTTTTAGAGGACTCTAGTGTCTGAATTAATGAAAATATTTACTTTATAGCCAGCTATGCTATGTGGGATTCAAGATCTCTGTGTTTTCGAGCCTTGCTAGGTACAGGGATGAGGAGAGTGGGGCCTGGGCACTTGACTCAGGCTGGCCAACAGGACTATTTCATACCATGAACGTCACATTCACTATAAATTAGACAGTTTGCTGAGAAGTTCTCTCTCTCCCTTGATGACGGTGGTCCAGAGAACTTTTTGCCTGGTGCCAGACCCCTGAACCCTTCCCTTCCTGCTGAAGCCGTAGCGCTCCCAGTGTCCCACGTTTGCTGTCCCCTGCAGGGAGTGCACAGCTTCCTGCTGATAGGATTGGCTGAGTATAATTCTTGTATATTTTATATTGGCATTGGGACCAATACTGATTCTTTACTATTATTGTTAATTATTTAGTCTTATCCTATTGAATCCATTTATATTTCAACCCTTGTGTTTCCTTGTGTTTCCACTCATCGGGTGATAGAATAATTGTCTAAACGTCAATAAATTGCTATGGGTTTTCTCAAACCATAACACCTGCCAAAAGCCCTGAGAAGCCCACACCTTACCTGGCATATACACTTACCAGCCTAAGGTTTTCCACGAAGAGGGAACACAGCCGTGGCTTGACAGCTCCGGTGCTGCACTTACTATTAATGGTTAGCCCCATCAGGCAGGGAGCTGGGCTCTTCAGACACCAGAGAGCTGTTCCCTGGCCTAAGGATTTTTCACGTAACTAATTACCAAGCTTTATAACCGTCCCCTGCAGACTACGATGATGATGAATGAATGAGATCAGATTAGTCAATATGGTTCATTGGTGGAGTTTGCCCACTCACTGTGGATGTATCATTGCTGTGTGCATTCATCATCACGGGGATGAGCACAATTCACAGTCTTGGCCCGTACAATAGGAAGCCACAACCAATCTGCAGCTCTTCAGCTTTCTCCCGAGGGTTCCCTAGACCTTTCTTGGGTCCTTCTGTTGCTCTGTGTCCTTGTCCTGGGCCATCCTGGAAGTCCTTTGGTGAGTGCCATGTCCTTCTTTATTAAAGCAAAGCAAATGAAGTGGAGCCTGCAGAGGTTAAACAAGAAATTGCTGAAAAGCACTGAAGTTGTAACACAGTGGCTAATGGCGCATTTGCTACTTCTGTCCTCTGCCTGACAAAATCAGAGTTGCTCCACTATGTGGCACAGATGCTCTGCAGCTCCACAACCAGCAACAATCCCCTTTTTGCTGAACAGTATTTCTAGAGCAGGGTGTTCCTCAACCCCACTGACTGTTGAGCCCAGGATCCCTGTAGAAATGGGGGATCCGTCAAAGTAAGTGCAACCAACACATTCAAAGCGGGTAGCTGCAAAGGTGTGCTGTATTGCCCACAGCACCGCTCTAGTTCCCTCTTTCTCAGTCCTGACACATCCCCGCAGCAAGCAATACCTTACATTAGCACTAAGGGAATAGACGTCCATGGCTGGAAACTGCTTAACTGCTTTGCACTGAAATTTGAGAGCTGTGCCTTTCTTTTCCACCTCTGGCACGAATTCCCTAGGCGGCCCGAGGCAGGCACCTTCATCTCCCCGTGGCTCGGTTTGCCGTCTGTAAAACTGGGTTAGCACCCCCCTCCTCCTTCCTGCACCCCTTTATCCTCGCATATATTTCACTGCAAACACGGATGGGCTTGTTTGCCTGCGGGCACGGTGCAAAACAGGGTGGGCGCGACCCTGGCGGTGCCGCTCGTATGGGGAAGGTCTGCAGGGAAGGATGCGCGCACGGAGGGAGGCAGGGATGGAGGGATGCGCACCCCGGGATGGAGGATGCCTGCAGGGAAGGACAGACGCCTGGCGGGCCGGGCGTTCGCCCACCTCCCCAGCCACCCCCGGGCCCGGCCCGGCCCCTCGCCGTGTGGGGTGGGCTGGGGGCGGACCCCCCCACGCCTCCCCCGGTAGCAGCGCTGTCCTCGGTCCGGCCCGGCCCCGCCGCGGGGCTGCGGGGCGGGTTCCCCTCGCTCCCGCCTCCGCCCGCCCCC